>JABUQX010045268.1:5000-7500 GCA_015478945.1 Trachelipus rathkii | reverse complement strand
AGTTGAACAAGGACAGGCGCCAGTTCAGAAGCACACTCCCTCAAAACACGGGGAGGAATGCCATCCGGGCCACTAGCCTTCCTGGCGTTCATAGATCTCAGGATCTCATGCACACGATCATGTGTGATCACAGGTAAAGACATGGGAAACCTGAGAGGAGAAGGAGTAGGAGGAGGGGTGCAGAGAATCGTTCCAGGGTAGAATTAAAATGGGTGAAAAAAGGAGGCCGAAGAGATTGGCCTTTTCAGAAGGAGAGTTAGCAACAGAACCGTCAGAGCGAATAAGGGGAGGAAAGGCAGATTTACAAAAGTTGTTGGAGATGTTTTTGGCAAGAGGCCAGAAATTTTTATCAGTAGGAGAACCAAGCAGGTTGGCGCACTTTCTTTTAATGAAAGTAGCGCTTAGCCTGTCGAATAGTAACCCTGCAACGATTTCCGAACAGAATTAAAATTAGTACTACAAATCATAATCGAGGTTTTTCCCGCCCGATACACAATGTCTCTCTCCTGAATGGCGCGAGAACAGGCTCCATCGAACCATGGATTTTGAGGAGAAAAAGATTTAGTTGAAGATGGAATGAACCTGCTCATCCCATCGGCGATTATGGCCCCTACCTTTTCAGCGGTTACCGAAGCATCCTCCGAGTCAAAGCAGGATTCATTCCAAGAGTAGTTAGCGAGAAAACGACGCAATGCCCCCCAATTAGCCCGATTAAAGTGCCAGAAATTACTTTTAGGGCATTGTGGAGCTGCTGGAGAAAAAGTATTAAAATTAAGAGCTATAAGATTGTGGTCAGAGTTACCAATAGGAGGAGAAATGGTGTATTTATAACGAGAAGGAGTAGTGGTGAAACATAAGTCGAGCGTGTTCAAGAATTGGTTAGGTCGATCTGGGATATGTGTGGGTTCCTTAATTAACTGTTCCAGATCGTTGAGAATACTGAATGTTTTGGCCTCCTCTCCACCTGCATCAGTGTGAGAGGAGCCCAACCACTCAGTGTGGTGTACGTTGAAATCCCCTAAATAGAGGACCTCGGCATTTGGATGGGAAGAAGTAACAGTCTCATGAGAAGTAGTAAGATAGTCAAAAAGAACGTGAAAATCTGTTCCATTAGGGAAGCAGTAGCAGAAACACAAGATAATGATAGTAGTAGGGAGAAAGATTTTAAGCCATAGAACATCAAAGTTAGGAGATTCAAGATTCTCGAGACGTGTTACAGGAGTGTTTATGTTTATATAGGCACAGACACCACCATTTAGACAGAAATTATAGGAAAAAGTTATAGTTAGAGATATTAAGTTTATTTGAAAAAGAATCCCTGGCCAGCTGGGTCTCAGACAATAATAAAATGTTAGGCTGAGAGTTGGAGAGGTGATATTCCACAGATTTGTGGTTAGCACGTAGGCCACGCACGTTAGCAAAGTCAATGGAAAACCCCTGCCTGCGCCCACCTACACATCTACTCTGACCAGTCATACGAACAGCCACACACTCACACACACACATACAAACACCCACAAACTCACACACACACTGTAATTAATAATAGTTAAAACTAATACTCGTTTACTCAAACCACAAACTCACACACACACTGTAATTAATAATAGTTAAAACTAATACTCGTTTACTCAAACCACATACACACGCACGCGCACACACACTCACTCACACCTACACACACAAGCGATCGTATACTAACAAGATTAAAACTAACTCGCAATCTCACGCATACAATAATTTCTAATAGTATAAATAATTAAAACTAATTAAAAGCAAGACAATCTTGGATAAATAACAATAAGCAAATAAATAAACATGTGAAAATGAGAATGCACCAACTAGTTATATAAAACAAACACAAACCAACAAAGGGGCGGTTTCGTATTAAAACATAAAAATAGACTATTTTATAAAATATTAACTAAAAAGGAAAATAATAAATAAATAGGAACCCTATATAATACCCAAAAATGTATAAAAAAAACAAAAAACAAAAGAAGATTTAATGTTAAAAAAAAAATAAACTAAAACTTCCCTTAAAATTCTGAAGGCTAAAGTTCGTCGAAATCCTAATCATTTGCAGAGATTAAGCATTAAAACACCAGCCAAAAAAATTGATCTAGCTGTTGGTCTTTAACATTTTATGCTCTTAAATTTTTGTACATGTTTTCTTAACATTTTAAAAACTTTAAACAGAGTATTTTATATATTACCAAAGTGTGAGGTTTTATATTTTTATCTTTCAAATAATCCACCAGTTTTTCAGAGGGATTTAGTTAGCATTCTCCTCCATTCTTCGATATAAAGTTCATTCATTTCCTAGCGAATTTACCAATATTTTATGACTTTATATTCATAATCACATCTTTTTTCAATTTCTCTTATTTACCCACCTTCTTTCCTGATACATTACCCATTATTATCATATTTTTGTACTAAATTTCCACAAATCACTAATTAACACACTATTAATTAGCAACGCTTGTGAAACCTTACC
>JABUQX010045267.1:0-25442 GCA_015478945.1 Trachelipus rathkii | reverse complement strand
GTCCCGGACTCGGGACACATTCTGCACGCCCTCCCCCCATTGTGATCATCCGGTTCCCCCATCACCTGCTTAGCAGACTTTCCAATTACTTGGTGTCTGAGCTATCAGTGTAGCTGTCCCATTAAGTATCCTGCATCCCGATAACCTCTGCTGTGTTATTCAAGTTTCCTGACATCACCGACCGAAGCTTCAATTGACACAATTACCACTCATCTTCAGGTCCTCCAGTATCTTATATAGAGCAGATATTTTGATAGAAGAGGGAGTTATCGGAATTAAACTTCATCTCCTTTATGGATTAAGAACTCTGGATGGGGAGGAAGACTCTGGACAAGTTGTTGCCCTAACACACTATAACTTACATAATTTTTCTTTTGGGTTTGATTTCACAGGATCAGTGGGATCATTATGTCTCAATAACTGAATGTCAACATTGAGTCCTTTATTAGAGGTTAATGAGAGGCTTTGCAATAATCAACCTTCAGGGACCCTTAAAATTATTCAGCCGTTCAAGAAAATTTTTGTTGGTTCAGGATGACCACATAATCCACAGTAATCGCAATAATCACTATCATTACGTGGTTTCGTTCAGTTTTGCCGTACAGGTAGCTATAATAAATCATTTTGAATTTGTTCATATAGGGCAGAATAAATTATATGCTCTTATAGAAAATATAATATGGCATCCCAAGTTGAGAATGATTTGTCAGGATGTCACTAGATCCTGTCACACTTGTCAATTGGCTAAAATTTCTAACGTCATTTGGGCGCAAATTAAGATTAATACTTATCATCCATTTGAACTCACAGCAGTTGATCTTTTACAATTGCCTAAATCCAACAAAGGAAATAACTATGCGTTGGTTTTCATAGACCATTTTAGTAAATGGGTGGCTGCTGTGCCAATTAAAACTAAGCATACTGCAATTGTAACCACAGCTTTGGAAAATATCATACCATACTTACCAGTGATTCCATCAAGACTTATGTCGGATAATGCTAGGGAGTTTAGGGGACCTCTTTTTGAAAATTTGCTCCTTTCCTTAGGTATTTATCATATTTACACAACTCCTTACAACCCTTCATCGAATGGTATAGTGGAAAGAATGAACAGAACTTTAATACAGTATTTAAGAGTTTCTCTCACTGATCCCGGTCAGTGGGATATCATATTACCACAAGTAATTTTAAAATATAATCATCTGAAACATGCAGAAACGGGAAAAACACCTACAGAAATATTGTTTAGAGAAGCTCATGGAGTCCATCCTAGACTGCCATGGACAAAGTTTACCCAGTATTGGGATGAAGGACATGAAAAGTACCAAGATGATTATATTTTAAAATTACTTGTGGTAATATGATATCCCACTGACCGGGATCAGTGAGAGAAACTCTTAAATACTGTATTAAAGTTCTGTTCATTCTTTCCACTATACCATTCGATGAAGGGTTGTAAGGAGTTGTGTAAATATGATAAATACCTAAGGAAAGGAGCAAATTTTCAAAAAGAGGTCCCCTAAACTCCCTAGCATTATCCGACATAAGTCTTGATGGAATTACTGGTAAGTATGGTATGATATTTTCTAAAGCCGTTGCAACGGTAGCAGTATGCTTAGTTTTTATTGGCACAGCAGCCACCCATTTACTAAAATGGTCTATGAAAACCAACGCATAGTTATTTCCTTTGTTGGATTTAGGCAATTGTAAAAGATCAACTGCTGTAAGTTCAAATGGATGATAAGTATTAATCTTTATTTTAGGTGGCGCCCAAATGACGTTAGAAATTTTAGCCAATTGACAAGTGTGACAGGATCTAGTGACATCCTGACAAGATCATTCGCAACTTTGGATGCCATATTATATTTTCTATAAGAGCATATAATTTATTCTGCCCTATATGAACAAATTCAAAATGATTTATTATAGCTACCTGTACGGCAAAACTGAACGAAACCACGTAATGATAGTGATTATTGCGATTACTGTGGATTATGTGGTCATCCTGAACCAACAAAAATTTTCTTGAACGGCTGAATAATTTTAAGGGTCCCCTGAAAGGTTGATTATTTTGCAAAGCTCTCATTAACCTTCTCAATAAAGGATCAACTTGTTGACATTCAGTTATCTGAGACATAATGATTTCCACTGAATCCTGTGAATTCAACACCAAAGAAAAATTATGTAAAGTTATAGTTGTGTTAGGCAACTTGTCCAGAGTCATCTCCTCCCCACCAGAGTTCTTTAATTCATAAAGGAGATGAAGGTTTAATTCCGATAAATCCTCTTCTATCAAAATATCTGGCTCTAAATTATAATGAATTACTGGAGGACTCTGAGAATGAGGTTGTAATTGTGGATATGCGATTATTGCTGTAGTAACTGATGTTGGTAACTCCTCTGAATTCATAGGTTTTAAAAGATTAAAGTGTATCCCTCCTCTGCAAAACAAGTAACAGGTTTTCTTTTCTGAATCAGAGGTTGATATCCCAAATTGAAGAGGGTGTTCTTTAGAACTATACACCAACACTTTTACTTTGTACATCGTTGCAAAGGCTTGAATACTATGTGTGAATGGAAGTTGGCCTGGATATTTTGACAATTTTAATTGTTGAAGGGTTTGTTTTTCACCTTTGCCAGTTGGCAAATGATAGTCTTTTCGATGATCTATTAATTCGTCTATTATGTTTACACGTAGTGCTATATGTTGATTTACATTATTATATAAATACTGTGAAAAACATTGAAAAAGGGAATCCCCTCCTCCAGGCATAGAATGTTCGAAAAATCCGTCTGGAATTTCTGGGATATAGCTCTTATCGATTGTTTCAGATTTAATTTCATAAGGATTACGAGACAAGAAGTCTGCTACTATATTTTGTTTACCCGGTAAATAGTGAAGCTCATAATCGAGGTCGTTTAATTCCTCCAGAGTTCGGGCAACTCGGTGGTTTACAAGTGGCATGTTTTGCAAGAATAGGATAGGTTTGTGATCTGTGTATATTCTGACTTTAATCTTATATAAGAACGGTTTTAATGACCTGACGGCCCATCGAATAGCAGCAACCTCCCTTTCAGTAGTGCTATACCCCCTTTGAGCTTTTGAAAATACTGTTGAGATGTATGCTATAGGTTTTTCTTCATTATCCTGAACCTGACTAAGACAGGCTCCTGCACCTATTCCCGATGCATCTGTATAAAGTAATAAGGGTTGTGCCTTTTCTGTACGATCCGGATAAGTTAATAAGGGTGGTTTGGTTAAGAGTTGTTTTAATTTGTCAAAAGCTTGTTGACATTCGTCCGTCCAAGGGATCGTTGATTTACATTTTAATAGTCAAACAGGGGTTTTGCAATCACTGAACAGTTCGGTATATGCCGGCGATAAAAATTAACTAGTCCCATAAACTGTCGAACTCTTCTAACTGTTGTTGGTGCTTTGAAATCTTTAATTCCTTTAAGATTCTTTTCTAAGGGAATCATCCCCTTACTTGAAATAACATGTCCCAAGAAGTTTACCTCTCGTTTTAATAAATACGTTTTTGAAGGTTTTAGTTTGAAACCGTTGTCTGTGAATGCTATAAGAACCTTTTCTAATACTGCCAAATGTTCCGCGAAGGTTTTAGTGATGATAAGCACATCGTCCAGATAAACCCTGACTTCTTCCGGTGAAAGATGACTTAATATTAAGTGCATGGCTCTCTGGAACGTGGCGGGTCCATTTTTTACGCCAAAAGGCATTCTAAGAAATTCCCAATGGGATAATGGGGTTGAGAAGGCAGTCTTCTCGATGCTGTCCTCCGCCATTTCAACCTGATAGTACCCCTTTATAAGATCGATAGTTGTGAAGTATTGCTTGCCTTGAAGGCTAAAAAGGGTATCTGTCAGATTAGGAATGGGAAAGGAATCTCCCTTTGTGACAGAGTTTAGTTTTCGATAATCTATACATAGCCGCATAGCCCCATCAGGTTTTCTGATGGGTACTACCGGTGCTGAGTAAGGAGAAAACGATTGCCTGATGATGCCTTCAGCTTCGAGTTTTCTGCACACTTCCTCCACTTCATATAAAATAGGACCTTGAAGTCTTCGAACAGGTTCACATATAGGAGTATCTATATAAGTTTCGATTGAGTGTTTCAGAACTGAGGTGCACCCTACATCTGTATCTCCGAGACTTAAAGCAGTGGGATATTGAAGTAAGAGTTGAATTAATTGATCTTTTTGCTCCCGAGTCAGATCCGTTGAATCAAGCTGAAAAGCCTCCTCGAGATTAACAGATGTCCATTCCTGGTATGTGCTTTGAGGTTTTTGGGTAATTTCGACCATGTTTACGGGCACTGATTTTATAGGATGGATAGAAAGTACTGAAAATGACCCTAATGGGTAACCTGATTTCAGCTTAATTATATTATTAGAAAGATTATAACAAGGCAGCACTACTGGAGTGTCAAATGTACAAGATATGACCGCATGGTCCATCACAAAGTGATTTTTATCATTCGGAGTAAATAATAGTAATGTTTCGCTAGACAAATCTCGATTTCTTAAAACCTCTTCTGGTTTTATAGCTACTTTAACTACTTTATTAGGAGGAATTAGTACATCTTTGTCTAGTTTAGCAGCATGTTCTTGACCTTCAGTGGTTCTTATGTCTTTGGCAATAATGGTCAAGACATTATCATGTCTTGTTATTAGTTCTTTATTGGCCAAGTCTGGCAAAATATTTTCTGATTGTAAAAGATCATATCCAATTACCACTCCGTAACATACTACCTCATCCGGAACTATCACAAAGTCCCTAGATTGTGTTACATAATTATTAGAAAGGTGTAATGATAATGTAACAGCCCCCATAACCCCGAAAATGACATCACCGATTCCACGAATACTAACATATTCAGTAGGCTGTATAGATATTTATTAGGATCTAAAAGTTTATAAGTTCTATGTGTTATAATACTAACGGAAGCCCCTGTATCTACAAGAGCATCTATTAATTGTGTTTGTTGGGAGTCTTCAATTATGACCCCTATAACTAAAGTAGCAGGTGAAGATGTTGATAAGTTTTTTAGATGAAGACATGGGCCTGTCAATATAGGCGTAGTTAATGTAGACTCCTGTTGGAGTAAGTTTGTAAGTGAATGATTGTCAGGATCGACCGATCCCTTAAGGGGAATCGAACCATGATTGATTACTAAATTTTCTATTACTTGAGAATCGATCTCCTCAATTTCAATCTCCGGAGAAGGTTTACAAAGATCGAATATATCCATTGGACATTCAGCGACCTCAACCTGTAATAATTCCTCTATAGGTTCTACTGTTAAATTTTCAATTTCGTCAAACATAGATGGTTGAGGTGGTGGCAAATGTGACCCGGTGTTTGTCTTTCGACGCTTTTTATGACGCTGCTGTTTAGGTTGTTCTCCTCGCTCTGTGGGTGGGTCATCTCCCACAGAGTGAATTAGTTTTTTGAACTTTTAAGGGATCTTTGTGGACAATTCATGCCCAAGTGGCTTCCTTGACAATACGGACATCGCAAAGTAGAGTCACATTTAACTTGTTTTTCTGTCATTAGTGGGCAGTCTTGCACTATATGTCCATGTTCTTTACATCGTATGCATTGATTCTTTTCAGCATAGCATTCTTCATAGACATGCCCCCTCTTACCGCAAAATTGGCAATAAGGCCTCGATGGACAATCTTTAACATGGTGTCCTGGTGTCTTACAATACTTACAAGAAATGTTATTTCCAGCCCACCATGGTTGCTGTGTTGCTGAAGAAGAAGTGGGTTGTTGGGAATGTTGTGATGTTGGTTGTTGAGAGGGTTGATTTTGTTGTTGTTGTTGTTGACGATTATTTTGTTGTGGTGATATACGCCCTTTCTTAGGGGAATTTTGACCTTTATTAGATGGATAGAAAGTCCTATTTTGGCGAGGTGAATTTGGAAGGACACTACCTCTAGGATTATTATTCATATTCGATGGACATTGGTGGTTTGGCAACCACCTGTGCAAATGTTTGAATTACAACATATTTTTGGTTGTTGATTACTTGTCTGCATACGAAGGTTCATAGCCGGATAGGTTTAGATATCCCCGGGAAGTACGTATTTTTGTTGGGATGTAATACTTCTATGTGTTTGTATAGAAGGGTTGGTTAATGGAATTTGGATGTGTTTCACATTCGAAATATCAATCACCTCAGTGAATATGGTTCTGAATAATCTCTTGGGATGGTACTTGGGGAATCGCCGATGCTGGCATATGTCCGTTGGTTTTGTAACTATTATAATGTTGCGAGATTATTTTGACTAATGCTTCCCAACTCATGGGAACTCCTGCCAAAGCAATTTCACATACAGTAATGGATGCTTGTATAAGTTGTTGTACTTGCAACGGCGTACTATTTATTAATTTTTCACGCACCATTTTCATATTTTTCACATCTGAACCCGGGAATCCCATCTCGGCTAAACCCTGCAACCTAAGAGCATACAAGGGTATCGTTTCATGGGAAAGAATTTTCGCTTCATTAAAGTTATTAAGATGGGTTTTTACCTTTTTCCGTAAATAGTCAGTAAACCATTCAACTAGTTGCGTTTTTATAACAGTATACCCTGCATTGTTCTTCATTAATAACTCGTATACATCTTTCATATCCCCCTCCAGGTATGAACCCAGATGTGTCCTCCAACCTTCGGATGTGGATCGTGGATATGTTATTCTCGCATATTCTTCAAAACGTTGTAAGAACTGGGGAAAAGGTTCCCCATTCCCTAATGAGTATTTTCCTATAGGAATCATTTTAGTTGATTGATGGGGTATAAATCCCTCCAGTAACAAGACTACTTTAGAAAGAGCCATTATCATTTGTTGGTTTTGCAAATAAATTGCTTTTAACCAATCTCCATCTGTTACATCAAATTGTGTTTGATTTACCTGATTTACCAATGAGGATGCCTCATTCTCATTTGATGTAAAGGGGACAGATTGACTCTCCTGTGAGCCCTGTTGAGATGTTGACATTTTTGGAAAATCCCATTGTGGAGGTGGCAATTTCGCCATTCTTTCCATCAATCTTTGTCCTTCAGCCATTTGTTGAGTTAGTTGTTGTCTGGTGATTTCACCACCTAAAGGGTTGTTACTTGTAGCAATTTGATCTAAAGGGTTGTTTCTTGTAGACGGTATAACCGAAGAATTAGTTGTTGCAAGGGTGGTGTTAAGTTTCGGTTTTACCGAACTCTGTTGTAAGTTCCTTTGTTCTGGTTCTGCCGCTAATATCTGCTTTATTTCATCCGAATTCCCCCCCCCATTCAAATTCAATCCTTCCACACCAATCTCTCCCAATTCACCAACCTCCCCACTCTCACTCACAACCACATTTTCCGCCATGATGTACTATTTTTGTGTTATGTGTGTGAGAATGTAAGAGAACTGTAATGTATACTAGACAGTAAAGGAGACACACAATAATGAAAGGATGAACTGACGATGAAGGAATCAGAAATTTTACGCAACAACACACGGAGCTAGAACCGGATAATACTTCGAAAAAGATAGAAAACCGAGAAAGTCAAAGAAAAAGTAAGGAAAAGGTAGCAAGGTAGTCAAGCAACTACGCTCTGCTACCAATTTTGTGTTGTAGAATTGTCGGGAATGTGAAAGTGAATGCAGATTTCAAGGGAATAAAAGCAAGTGTAATTGTTTTACGGTAGTGACTTACAAAAGTTCTAACAATGGAAGAAAATCAGTTTCAATAACACGAGATCGTATAAAGATTACTTACTAAGATGATGCCCCACAAAATAAAGGCGAAAAAAAACTTTGTTGCATGAACACTCACCGTCCTTTTCCACTCCAATGACCTTCGTCTGGCTTAAGTGCTTAAACTATTCTTATTTCTAATTTTTAGTCGTGCTTCATTCGCATGCAAGGTATAACATCAAGCTAAGGTGACCAAGGACAATCAGAAAACAGTTCTTCAAAGAATATAAAAGGTTCCAGCTCCAACATTCAGACAGTAACATGAAAAAAAATATATATTCAAGGATTAATGCCACACAATCAAATGTTTAGAGATATCATAAATCAGTAAAAGCAAAGCCAAGTGATTACCTTAATAAAGAAATGTCTTTGATTTAACCTTGCAAAATTGTGCCAATAGACAAGAAAGACAGGTAAAGAAGTGTTGTTTTTTTTTTTTTTTTTAATTTATTTCTCATTATACAAGGCATTACAAGTAATAAATATACTCAAAATAGGATTACATTCATGTTTTATTAATAGATGTGCAACACATCAGAACCCCAATATATATATATATATATATTTATATATATATATATATTAACTCCCTTCTCCCCTTTAATTGTTTTGCTTGGCCAGCAAAACAGAGTATTGAATTTGACTCCGAACTCCTTTTTTTTGAAATAGTTTGTATTGGAAATTTCGAAGTACTGATATCGGTATCAGAAATCGGTAAATTTTATACAAAATATAATTATTTATATTGGAAATTTTGTGGTACTGATATCGCTATCAGAAATTAGATAATTATATACATAAACACTCTTAAACCTAAAAAAATTTGATCTATAATCACAACATATAAGATTTATTCCTTTCAGAATAAGTAAATAATGTTTACAAATGTTTAATAGTTTGTGAATAAACACCCGAGTAACAAAAATATAAAGTAAGTTTAATTTTAAGTTTTAATAGACTTAGAGTAGTTTTATCACTGTTCTTATTTCACTCACACTTTAATATTGTTTTAGAAGTTTACTTTTAGAGTATCAATTAAGGCGCTAACAGTCAATTCACTTAATTAATAAAGTTTAGCACAAACTTCTTAAGTTAAAATAAATATTTGTATTCAAAAACAAAGTTACAAGTTTTGACATTGTTTCTTATATCTCTTTACTTCTTTTACTTAAGTACGACAAGATATTTGTATTTATTTATACTTAATTAAGACAAGACAAGATAATTGTATTCATTTTACTTAAACAAGACAAAAATGATTATATTTATTACTCTCAAATACCTTGGGCATGATTAAGGGTTGTGGCTAACGTGATGAAGACAGTTTTGAGAGCGTTTCTAAGCCAAAGGCGTAATAACAAAAAAAAGAGGAAAAAAAAACATTAACAAAAAATTTAAAAGAAAAAAGCACTGTTCAGCAAGGATCACAAGTGCTCTGATCCTGTAAGCAAAAAAAAGGTTTCACAATGAAGTTTCCTGTACCCTGTTCCTGTGTAAAAATAATATACATGTAAAAAAAATTTACTTAGCAAAGAAGAGTATATGACATAAGGTCAGGAACAAAAAAAAAAAGAATTACGCATCAGTTTACCTCAAGAGAATACAATTGAGGAATAAAGATGATCGTAGATTTCTCACGTATCTAAATCCGACTATCTTGAGGAAAGAAAGCTCGCTTACAAGACATCTATTCTAAAAACAACAAAAATAACACTTACGTAAATTGTATCCGATGAAATACATAGGACTTATTAATGATCAATATTGATCACTTCGTAATAGAAGAGAGAGCGAGTGTGTGTGTGCCTACTGACCTAAAGCAACTTAAAAATTATGTGACTTATATATATATTATCTAACATTCACCAAAAGACTGAGAATATTATATATATCTATATATTATCAACTGGAAAAAAATTGTATCCTTTTTGTATTACTTTTTGATATGATAGTGTAAAACTCGTTACCAATATAGTATATATACCGATAAATATATATATACCTATATATATATATATATTATATATATTATATATATATATATATATATATATATTTTATATTTTTACTTAATATATATATCATTATATATATATTATTATATATATATATATATATATATATATATAACCATTGTTCAAAACATTTTTCCATATTATAGGTACATAGTGTAAGAAGTTTTTATACTTAAAATTTTGTGATAAAATACACAGTAAGTTATATAATGGTATCCGAGTCAGAAAATTCAAGTACCTCCCTTAAAGAAAAGGGAAATGCAGCCTACAAAGAAGGGAACTGGGAAGAGGCCATCATAAATTATACAGAGGTGAGATTTTTAATATATATTTCACCTACAGTGCCACATATTTAGAGTATGTTGTAGTAACATATTTGATATTTGAATGCAAATATTTGTACAGAAACATATTCCACTTCTTTTTTTATCATGAATGCTGATAGGATTATCTGACTAGATCTATATATAGTATTTACAAATTTATAAATATTGATACAGATAATGTATCTTTTGTTATATTTATTCACTTTAACGAGACTTCTAAGTACTTTAACCTCTTTCTGCTCAAAAATTATTTTAATATATTTAATTTGTTTCAGGGCTTAAAATTAACCGACGATCCAAAAGATAAAAGTATTTTTTTAAAAAATAGAGCGGCAGTTTACTTGAACACTCAAGATTATGAAAATGTTATAAAAGATTGCACATCCGGTAAGCTAGTTAATTATTATTTACTGTTGTTCTTTTTACATTGTAGAAAGGAAGCAAAAACATATTGAACTATGGTTCCTTTTCTGTTTTATAAGTCTCTTTGTGTTACTTATAAATACCATAAGGGGTCCAAAATTCAGCTAGTTTTTTTTAAAGTATTTTGTGCAGATGTGCTTTGCGGTTTTTATTTACAGGCAAATTAATTTTGAAGATGTTAGTTATAATACTATTAAAACATTCGTTTTAGTTATTATAATATTAAAACATTTGTTTTTAGCATTGAAATTAAATAAAAAAAATATTAAAGCATTATATTTGAGGGAAACCCGGATTAGCAATTAAAATTCAGGATTCATTTACATTATGGGGCTATTAAAAAGTTAAAGAATTCTTTTGAGTGGTTTTGACAGGGTGAAATTATTTGTTTTTTAATTCAATATTTTAGATTTAGTTGAAATTTTATTACAATGGATACATACATATACAAATGTTAGGTAGGACTTGTATTTAATATATATAGCATCTATATTATATTATATATTATTATTATTATTATTATTAGGGAGGGGTGATAGGAGAGGTCTAAATGGAAAAGTATGTAGAGTGCCCAGCTTATTGTTCGCTAACGACCTTTTTTGGTGTGATGAATCTGAAGAAAGTTTGAGAGAATTGGTAGGGTGTGTAAAATGAGTTTTAATAAATGTAATAGGAGTAAGGTGATGGAGGGTTAAAAATAGAGTAAGGTGATGGAGGGTATGGATGATCATCATTGTAAAATCTTGTTGGATAGTGAGCAATTGTAACAAGTACCTGCGCTTAAATACGTAGGTTACATGTTGGATGAAAATAGAACAGATGATGCAGAATGTAGTATGAAAATTGTGAATAGTAGGAAGTAGGGATGCCCGATATCTAAAAAATATCGATAAATCGATATATCGATATTTAAAAAAATATCATACGCCTGGGTATTATCGCCAGAAATATTATAACATATTAACATATATCGATATTTCGATATTTTATAATTCGATTATAATTTGATATATTATAATCCAAATAATATATAATATATATTATATATAATATATAATATTATATATATATATAATATATATATTTATAATATTATATATATATATATTTTATATCTTCCTTAGAGGAAGCATGTAGCTAAAAAAATCCACAGGCCACACACTATATGTAACATTCTTACAAAAGTATAACGTAACACAAAGTACAATGTAATAAATTAAAACGAACATAAATATATAAAAAATAACAAATAAACAATAGTTTTAGGTACGATATTTTTTATTTTACAACGGCAGATATGATGTTGTGTGTGTGTTTTGTGTGTGTGTTTTTAACAAAGAAAGAAAGACCATCTCTTAAACAATGAGAAGTTGCTAGATATTGCACAGTATTACGGTTTAATACTATTCTAACTATAATTATTATTTAAATTTAATTATTTATTATTATATATATATAATATATATTGTGATATAATATATTATATTATACCGATCTCCCGTTCCGTGGCTGGCCGTATGTATCTTTTGTCCAAATTATAGGAGAAATAGAGTATATATATATATAGTAAATAAGAACCAGGGAATATATTATTATTATTGCTATATTTATTACTTAATATTAGTATTACCCAATAGTATGAGTAGGTGTATATATATATAATATATATATATATATATTATATAGAGGAGAGAGAGAGAGAAGAGAGAGAGATTGGAGAGAGAGAGACTGTGAGAGGAGAGAGAGAGAGCGGTAGAGAATTGAGAGAAATGAGAGAAGAGAGAGTATGAATGAGATGAGAGATGAGAGACAGAATTTATAGATGAGTTTGTGCGAAGAGGAGGAGAGATGAGAGAGAGGCTTAATTTAGGTAGTATATATATATCTATTATTATATCTATATATTATGATAAAGTGCGTTAAAATGGAAAAAGGATCTTCAATCTTCAGGTCTTCCAACTTTTTCAATTTTCCAACTCCAAGAGGTTGAAGACTAAAGTTGTGCTAGGCGTTGATGTTGTATCTTGAGGAACTGGGGGTGTTTTTGACATTTTCTTAGACATTGCTAAGAAATTAAGATTAAAAAAAATCTCGTTTCACTAGAAAATTTAAACAATAATCATAAAAGTCACTTTTTTTCGTTGATTAAAAAATGGAAAAAATGCTATAAGTATTAAATGATGGCTAGGAATCTCAAAATTGATTTCTATTTAAGTACAAAATAAATATGATTCTAACAACGAAATTAATGTAAATTGATGCGTAGACAACTGATACTTGACGACTCTGGAAGTCTTCAACTGATCACAAAAGTCATTAAATTTTTTTAGTATTAAAATGAAAATAATATTTAAGAACTTCGAACTAAGAAAAACTTTAGTGATGTACCCCCAAATACTAACTTTTAGTAATGGCTTTTATATAAAATCGTTAATTAGTTAATTACATATTTAAGCAAAAACAAATCGTAATCGCCAGCAGATGATTAAACTAGTCGGTTCTCGGTATGTTAACTGTAAACCAGCTCACAGGAGTCCGTTCCGGTATTAGATTTCTGCAAAGGATTATCTTCTGTCACACTGACCTGAACACACTCCATAGATTCACACGTAAATTCAGGATCAGGCTGTCTCCGAGTTGGGAACTACAAAATTTTGCCACTGAATAACTGAATTGTGATTAGTGAATACTCAGAAGACACAATTTGACTATGTGGTATGTACCATGTCGATCCCCCCCTCTCCCTATTTTTGTTCCCGAGTAAAAGACGAAAAGTCTAAAACCACAATTTTTCGGTTTATTTATACACGACATTGAGATTTTAGAAAACGAAATATGGGAAAAAAGAGATTTCATAATCTTTAGGTGTCGGAGAGGGATAATATTTATTTTTTCCGCCTTTAAAATTTTTTTTTGAAAAGAATATCGGATTTCGATATTAAGAAAAAAATATCGAAATATCAATATATCGCCTAAGAAAATATCGCCCCAAAAAATATCAGATATAGTGGAGCCAAAAATTCTATATTCGATTATATCCATACTTTGATTGCCATTCCCTAGTAGAGTGCTAGTGCAATTAAAATCGCTTGGTGTGAGTGTAAAGGGACTAAGTCTGAGTGCGCTAGTGGTTTTGCATGAAGGGTATGTTGTTACCGGTTTTATATAGTAGTGAAAACTATGGTATGGAATAAAGGGTATAGACAGACTGTTCAGGTGGATAATCTTAGGGTCGTGTAAGGTGTGAGAAATGATAAGATAAAGAATGAACATGTTAAGGAGTTGTTGGTGTGAAAGAAAGGCGTAAATAAAACCAATTGATGAGATGTTTGGTCATATGAAAAGGATGGATGGTAGTTGACTGGTTAAAGGATTGTATATTGGTAAGTGTGTTGGATGGACAGCTGGGGACCAAAAAAAGGTGGATTGAGTCGTAATGTCCGAGCGAAAGGAATATGCAGTTTGGCGAATAGCTAGAAGAAAGAGTATAATAGGAGTGAATTCGCTTCTGTGAAGGTTATGTGTGAACCCTTCCAGGGATGAGCCACACATAGAAAAATATCACTGTGAGAGTCCGTTTCTGTCTCTTGAAGCTCTAGTTTTTTTTTTTTTTTTTTTTTTTTTTTTTTTTTTTTTTTTTTTTTTTTTGTTTTTACGCTTAAGGGGATTGGTGTGGGGGGCTTTCCTTTTGCCTGACGTCATTCTCTTCTACTCTTAGCTATTTTATTTCCCATGCATGCTACGCACCCTTACCCCACATCTAGTTGGAAGAATTTTCTTATTATTATTATTATTATTATGGCATAACACTTATTTATTTAAAAAATATTTTTAATACATATTTAAGTTCTGCAATAATTATTTTTGAAAATAAAGTTGTATTTTTTTCTGTTTATTCTTAAAAAGTAATATTTATATTTTTTTTTACTAATTCTTAAATGTTTTCCTTGCCGATTTTTGTATTGTATTTTGTATTGGTGCATTTTTCTTTATTATAAAATATTAAGAGGAACATATTTTTTAATCACTCTTCTTCTTTAGCTCTTGAATTGACTTCAAATGACCCAAAAGCGTTGTATCGAAGAGCTCAAGCTTATGAGAACCAAGAATTATTTGAAAAAGCTTATGCCGATGCAAGAGCTGTTCAAAATGTAGATCCAAAGAACAAAGAAGTTCAGGTTATGCTTTCTCGTCTTCATGTAATAGTTCAAGATAAAGTAAGTCCACACAAATATCTTCATTTCATTTTATTTTCAAGCGTTAATTAAAATTATATTTGATAAAAAAAAAAAAATTTAATATCTAATTGAACATATCTGGGAAGAGTAGTTTTTTTTTTTTTTTTTTTTTTTTTTTTTTTTAAAATTTTGGGAGCCAACACCATAACATGCGATTCAAGTTTTTTTTTGTCTTTCTGACTCTTAACTCCTCAAATTCTTACACAGTCTCCAACTCTGACCCCTAAACCTGGTTTGATAATTACATATTCTGGCATTTTATCATAACTATTCGAATGACCGGACTACTTTTTACAAAATCGTCTCAAAAAGTTTGATTTTATTATTAGTTGTAGCTATACCATTGTGGTGGGTTTTCTTTGTGGTTAATTTTAATAACCTGAAGCAAAAATTAATTTTGTACAATTTGTATTAAAAAACAAACACAAAAAACAACTAATAAATATAAATATTTGAAAAGGTAAATTTGCAACAAAAAAGAATTAAAAATTTAGATTAGCAAATTTTTTTAGTATAAGAAATAAAATTTTATGCAAATGGAAGAGTTGTTGGTATTATTATTATTATTATTATTATTATTATTATTATTATTATTATTATTATTATTATTATTATTATTATTACAGTTGGAGAAAAATACACAGCTGGGTGGAAAAGTAAATCAGATGTTTGAGATTCTGTTTGATTCTTCTGGAGAGAAAGAAAAGAGAGAAACTGCGGCCAATAATTTGGTCGCTTTGGCCAAAGAAAGGGCTGGTGAGTCGAAATTTGGTTAACTTTTGGTGGTGGAAAATGAATGCTACTAGCTACCGTGTTTTTCTAAAACTTCTAACCACAATTCTGATTACTTAAGTCATAAAATTTTAATACTTATAACTGATTCTGCCTATCTAAATTATTTATATATACGTACAATGTCAGCATTTTATTTTATTTTTTAATAGTTGTATAAATACCTTTAATATTTTTTTAAATTATTTTAAAGGTTCAGAAATGCTATTGAAAGAAGGAATCTTGGGAAAAATTGTTCAACTTTTAAAGTCTGAGAAGAATCTTGAAATAAAGGTCAGCTTTGACAAAGAATTTGCAAAGGATGAGAAAAAGGTGAGTTTTCCTTCTATACTCTAGATACACATGGTAACTTATTTCGGTATCTGGCACTTTCTGGCAACAATTCAGACTTGCACAATTCATCGACATAGGTAAAGATAAATTCTATATCAAAATAAATCGTGTATATCTGTGAATTGTTGTGTTGGATTATGAATGTCATTGAATGTTACACAACCTTTTTATTTCACATTTCATCCAAAATTAGTTTGCTAAGTAATGTCCATAGAGTTCATATTGGTTTTAGTATTTTAAATCATCCTTGAAATAACTTTATAAATCACTTAACTTTAGGCCAAAAGAGTACTTCGGGATTGCGGTCTTCCATGGCTTATAGATCTGATGAATTCTCCGAATGAGTCTTTGGTGACAGCCACTCAGTACATATTTCAAGTTATGCTTTGTACGCTCTCTGGGATGGATATGAAGAAAGAGAAGAGACCTGATAGGATTTTGATGGGAGGTCAGTCTGACTGTCTTAATTAAGATGCTTTGGTCCTTTGAATAAATAGGTCACAGTCATTGTTAATTTATGAATGTATTTATTTATTTACTCAATATATTTCTACATTACTTTTTTTTAGAGAACGCAAAGGAGATAGATTCGATTATGACGGTATTGACAAAGTCTATCACGAGTCGCGCCATGAGTGGCGTGTGTCGGGACGCCATCATTGAACTCCTCTGTAAGAACGTTGGCTATAAAGAACTTGACTGGGCCAAGAAATTCCTTAAAATTGGAGGTAAGAATTAGTGTGTGTTAGAATCGTTCATTATTGCTGACCAAATTCACAAGTAATATATAACTAGTAGGTGATGCTTCAGCCAAATCCAAAAGGATGTTTGAATTTTTAACGGAATTTGTTCAAATACTTATAATTGGACTTTCACTAAGTTGAAGTTGTATTTATTTATAAAAATAAACGTTCTGTTGTGCATATTGGCTGTATATATATATATATATAATATAATAAGTAAATATAGTATAATAGTATATAATGGTATAGTATAGGTATAAGTATATAATATAGTATAGGTGAAAATGCATAATAGACTCCCAAAGATGAGCAAAGAAATTTAAAGATACGTTTTAAGAAAAGTTTTTTAAAGAGAGAAGAATGTCCAAAGATATATTTTAAATCTGTCAGAAGCGTTTCTTATACTAATAAGAACCTCGCATTTAAAATTAATTAACTTAATACCAAATTTAACATAATCTTATTCAGGGCTGAGAGTCGGCAGGGATCAGAGTTGGACTCTTATTTAGAAGTGAGGACAAAAGTTTTGTAACTAGTATATATTTTTTATCGCAGAATGAGTAAGGTTGTGGTTTGTACTTTCTTAGGGAAGAAAAATGTATGGAGTACAATGTTTATGAAGGAATCGGAATGAATGTGACCAGGCAATAGTTGCAAATTAGACATTAATTATTTAAATATTGGTATAATTGTAGTATTAAGGTCATATATAATATTAAATTCTAGGAAAAGAAAAAGGACCTAACCTAACCTTAAACAACCAACCCAACCTAACTTAACCTAACCTAAACCTAACCTAACCTAACCTAACTTAAACTTAATTGACTTAAGCTTAACTTAACTTAACTTAACTTAACTTAACTTAACTTAAAGACTTAACTTAAGCAATTAACTTAACTTAACTTAACGTATAACTTATTGCGCTAACCTTAAAGAAGGCGGAAGCCCAAAACCCTAAGACTAATCTTATACCATACATGTAATTTCATCTCCATCAAACATTTTTATAACCTAACGCGTAACCCTCAAGATAATTAAAAAATTCCTATTTGAGTTATTAGATATATTTTAAAAATAGATCTAGTCAGATATATTTTATATGATGGAATATATATGAGTATATATATAGTATTAGTAATAGAATAGAATATATATATATAAGTATATAATAATTGTTAATTCATTCGAATAAATTATCTTGAACTTTGAAAGATCTTATTAAACCCTCGCTGCGCGCATGGATTTTGGCGTTTATTAATGGCAACCTTCACCACTATATAGTATATATAAGATATATATATAATATATATATACTATATATATATTAATAGGTAATATATATAGTATAGAAGAAATATTAGGGAAATACATAAGAGTCTTTAGCTAGAAAAGGAACTATATGAAAGAATATATATTATAGTAGGTTGACAATCATACAATATAGTATAGTGATATATATATATATATCATAAAGATATATAGAGAGATAGATGAATGCTATATATATATATCAGATATAGTAATATAAGTAAATATGAAGTATCATAGAGGAATTATAGTATGAGTCATATAATAACACCAGGAGGTAGTTACTATATAGATATAACTCATAGGATATATAGATATATAAATATAAATACTATATATATATATATAGTATTAATATATATAATATATATAGTATATAGTCATATAGTATATATATATAAGTATATATTATATATATATATATAGATATATATTATTATATATATATATATATATAGAAATATATAGTATATAGCCGACGATATGTCTGGAATTTGAAATTGATGAGTAATTTGAGATTTTTTATTTATTTTTTGTAGATAGAATATTTTACTAGTAGAGCTGAACCGAACATGAATTCGACGGAAAGGTGAGGAAGAAGAAGGGTAACGGGACAGAATTTCACGAAAAAGTTTCGAGAAAGAGAGCATTCTCAAAATACCTATATAAAAATCATGCAGATGTAATACGTTATATTTATTGTTTTTAAAAATGAAAAATATTCTCGAAAAGGTACGACAGATTACAGGAAAAAACAATTTACATAATTGGAATCAGCGTAATAAAGACTGTACTTACAAAAATGGGTAAAAAAAAAGAGACAGGAGAGAGAAGAGAGAAAAGGAAAGAAGAGGAGGTGTATGATTGTGCAGAATACCAGAGCAGTAGATGAAAAGTATGAGAGGCATCCGAGGAAGAAGAGACGGATGAGAGATGAGAGGACCGGAAGACCGAAGAGAGAGAGAGGAGGAGGGAGAGAGAGAAGAGAGAGGGAGAGAGAACTGAGAGAGATACGGAAGGAAAGAAGAGAGAAAGGGAGAAGAAGAGAGGGAATGAGAGACGAAGATATGAGATGACGAGAGAGATGAGAGAGAGAGAGAGGGAGAGAGAGAGAGGAGGAGAAGAGAAAGGAGAGAGAGAGAGAGAGACGAGAGAATGCAGAAAGAGCGGACGGTGAGAAGAGAGAGGAGAAGAAGGAGATATAACAGAGAGAGAGAGAGAAGAGAGAGAGAGAGAGAGAGGAAGAGGACTTATTAAGATGAGAGAGGCGAGAGAGACAAATGATAGTAAAAAAAAAGAATCGAGATCGAAGAATAGAGAGAGAGATGATGAGAGGAGAGAAAAGAGAAGAGAGAAAGGTGAGATAAGAGAGAGAGGAGAGTAAGTTGTTGAGGACGATATAATATGATGGTCGCATGAGAGAAACGACGAAGAGAGAGAGAGAGAGAGAGAGAGAGAGTAGAGAGAGAGAGGAGAGAGGAACAGAGGGGAGCCAGGCTAGATGAAGAGTACCGAAGATTACCCGAGTGATGAAGGGGGAGAGAGACGAAGGGAGAAGAGAGCACCCCCGCGACACCCAAAATACCAAACTGTCCGTAATGAAAGATGATAGAGATGAGATGAGAGATTAAGTACGATGGGTCAAGAGGGACAGACTGGAGAAGGAAAGAGATTCGAGAGATGAGAGAGAGAGATGATAAACGAGAGAAGCACGAGAGGAATAAATGATGAAGAGACGAGGAGAGAGAGAGAGAGAAGAAGAGAGAGAGAGAGAGAGAGAGAGAGAGAGAGGAGAGAGAGGAGAGAGAGAGAGAGTAAGATGAGAAAGAGAGATGAGAGAGAGAGAAGAGAGAGAGAGAAGAAAGAGAGAGAGAGAAGAGAGAGAGCAGAAGAGAGAGAGAGAGAGAAGAGAGAGAGAGAGAAAAGAGAAATTCGTAGAGAAGAGAGTTGCTTTACGAGAGAGAAGAGAGAGAGATGATTCCAAATTGAGAGAGTGAAGAGAGAAGAGAGAAGAGAAGAGAGAGGAGAAGAGAGAGAGAGAAGAGAAGAGATGAAGAGAAGAGAAGAGAGTAGAAGATACTATAATATTATAGTAATATATGATATTAAGAGGAGAGATAGAGATACAGTTGAGAGATAGTAGTATAGATAGTATATATAGATATATATAGATAGTGAATGATATTATTGAAAGTAAAGGAGATAGAAAGATAGTATAGATGAGAAGATAGAGAGGATAGAGAGTAGAGATTGAGAATGAAGAGTAAGATAAATATTATATATATATATATATATATATATATATATATAATATGTATAATATATAGAATAGCACCTAGATAGTAAGATAGATAGGAGAGTATAGATAGATAGAGAGTAATAGAGAGAGTATATGAATAGAGATGAGAATGAATACGGATAATAGAGAGTAGATATAGAGAACGAGATAGTAGAGAGAGAGAGAGAGAGAGAGGAGAGAGATGAAGAAGAGAGAGAGAATGAGAGTAGGAGAAGAGATTGAAGAGTAGGATAATTAGATAAGATGAATGAGAGTAAAGAGTAATATGAAGTATAAGAATACATTAGAGAGGACTATATTGAAGATAGTAAGAGATATATATGATAGTTAGATAGAATAATATATATATATATGTGTGTAGTGTGGTGTGTGTGTGTGTGTGATGGTGGTGAGGAGTGTGAAGAGCATTTTAGGCCGAATAGAGAATGTAATAAGACATTTTGACACATTTTTCCTTTAGGAAAACGTATTTTGAGATTTAGATAGAAAGAGAAAGTTTATGACAGCTGTAAAACGATGTTTAAAAAGAAAGTAGAGAGATTGCACGAAGAATGAGAGAAGAGAGGAAGCACGAGAATAGAACCAGACTGATGACAGACTAGAAGAATTGGGTGTATGAAAGATCTTTCTTTAATATATTGTAAATTTTGTATAGTTGTGAAGAAAAAAATATGCTAAAAATATACATATTCCAATTTCTTGTATAAAAACAACTATATTAAGAAAAGATTTCTTTTCAAGTTAATTCTCATTCATATTTTTTTGGCGTGATATATTCACATAAAACAGAGTATGGTTAAAAAAAATGTAAAAATAACTATTAATTAAGAAAAATTTAAAATTGAAATAGATTTTTAGAGAAAGTGGTTTAAAATCGTTACTTGAAGTCATATAATATTATTCATCCTATTCATTATTTTGAATTAATTATATGTCATTTGTAATTAAGCTCTTTGAGATTTATAATGTATCTTAGTCTTATCTCCAAATATGATATAATAATATATAATATTTTGTACTAAATCTCATGGTAAGTCTATTAAATCAATTCATAAGTACTGCTCAAGATAAAGAAGACGAAGAAGTGAGTATTATAGAGGAAGTAAGAGAGAGCAGATAGAGGAGAGAGAGAGATGAAAGATATTAGAGAGAGAGAGAGAGATCGAGATGAGAGAAGAGAGAGTAGGAGAGAAAGAGTTATTATATTTGAATCAGTTCATTTTCTCACAATTTTTCATAAGTCAAAAAACTACTTCTATAATGAAAATTGAAAAGTAAGTTTTGTTAATAGAAACTCTTTCTTAATGGCAAGCTTCTGGTATAATTCAAGAAGGAAAGATAAAACTAAAGATTTTCCCTAAATTATATACAATTACATTACTTATAAATTTTTATTCACTATACACTTGCTATTATGCAAATGTACATTTTATTATTCATCAGAAAAATTTGTTCAGAAATACAAGATTACGCTAACAAATTCAAAATTAGTAACAGGTGTCTACTCCATCCAATATCTTTACTCAATAGATTTCTTTATCTTACAAATGTTCTGTTATTACTCCTTATCTGGCTAATTAATTTTACCGCTTATATATGCCTCTTACAGTTTACAGCCTTCCGCTCACTGAGAATATCCATATATCGCGAATCTCTTTCCGGTCTTCTACTGCTATAGTGATTCTCTACTATCACTTCTATTAGCTTTATACTTCCAATTCCTTCATTTTCTACTCTCTAAATCTTACTATCCCCTATTCCTCATCTTTTTCAACATAATGTCAATATACCATTATCTTAACTACTGGTGTTATCTCTCCTATACGCATCTATTTACAAAACATATTTCACTATTAAAATTTACTGTTATCTTCAATTACTTTCAACTATCATAAGCTCGCGTTCTTTATCTGTTATACTCATTGTACTTACTTACAATCAGTAATTTAATACTCCTTCACTAATATATAGGTATAAGTATTATATATACTCACACTCACTCACCACAAATCTCCGGACATGAGACTTATACTTACAGTTACATGTACTTATTTATTTATATTATATTACTGATAATTTATCAACTACTACACAGATCATATACTATACTTATAAAATATGAATCTTGAAGATGGCAGATTGGCTCCAACCCTAGAACTAGACGAATATGATTATGAAATAGTAATTTGTGTACTCAGTATGCATTATACATAGATTGTTACGCTCCGTTGATTTTAATTGGAATTCCAAAAATATACTATTTATAAAATTTCTTTTTTTTTCTCTCAGTCTATATAATATTATCTATATAATATATATATACGATATATATTAATACTTATATTATATAATAATTACTACCACATTTACTATGACCTAGACTTTTTCATAATATTATTCTACTCTCTAGTTACCATTATATATTAATAAATAATATAATTAATTTTTATTTTGAGTATTCTTAATATATCTAGATTGTAGCTATAATATATTATTTCCTATATAAATTTCAATTAAAAGTTTATTTTTCCAACTAAAAATATATATATATATACCTATGTGACTCTTATCTCACTTATCTTCATACTATATAGATACATAATATAGGTGATCTGATATAGATTACTATAGTTGAAACTACGTATAATTCTAGGTTGACTCCGATATTTTCGTTCCCCTTCACCATTATGTGATATTGCTTCTATTATCTTATCATTACTTTTCACATAGAGCTGGTTTTAATGGTACTATATTTGCTAGTAACAGGTACAGTTCACGACTATTAAATTAATATAGTAATATATAATATATATATATCTAATTACTAATAATGATATATATATAAATATATAGTAATACATATATAATTATATATTAATATTAATATAATATATATATATAAGATCTGAGCTAGACCGGGGGGTCAGAGGGCTCTCTAAACTCTCATCATTAGAAATTATTTTATTTAAGCTATGACATGAATATAATAACTAATTTTTGATTATTACTTAAGTTCATTTCAATATAATAAATAATAATATATACATAAATAATTAGTAATTTTAATAATAATAAATAATATTAAATAATAATAATAATTTAAATAATTAAATTATTAATAAATTATTGAATCAATAAAAATGTAAAAAGTAAATTTATTATATAGTAGAAATGAAGTGAGAGTATCAATATTTAGTTGTTGTCATACGTACTTAACGAATTTTATTCTTAGGTCAAGTGTTTACTGTATTACCTTACAATGACACTGTATATATTAAAATTAATTAATTTATAAACATAGGGTGACATTTATAATGTAAGGTAGTACTAAAGTTATATTATATGCAGCATGATAGCAATAATAGTTTACCGGTGGGGCGCCTTAAACGGGCTCAGTATTATTAATAATAGGAGCGACAGGGTGGATGTAGAGTCAAGAATTTAAAACAATTATAAGGCGCAGAGTGGTCAGCATGGTGTACTCGCGTTAATGAGTGCCGTAGTTCGTGATGCCAAAGGTGATCACCGTATCATCAAGTACTCAATAATATAGTATATACTTTATCCTCTCTCTTCCTTTCTGATATACATGGAAATAACTGAAGATTCCTCTCTTTCCTCCAGTGCAATCAATTAGGGAGTCTTCGATCGGTTATACTAAGTTCATCTGGTATTACCAATATCAGACTAGAGACCCAGTGCCCTTATCATAGGTGGAAAATCTTTCGTTTACTTCAATCTCACTCTCCGATAATTTATTCATAGTTACAGCTAGAAAATCGTAGCTGTTAAGGGATACTTAATACTTGATTCGCACGTAGCAAGGTCGGGACGTATATTCATTACAAAAATAGGAAGGTATGCTACGCTATGATCCTCCGTGTGGTTATTATTATTACTTACTGATATTAATTTTGAATTTTTAGCCGTTATCCTTATCCTTTCATGATAAATTATATTTCATGCCTTTCTTCTCATCTACTTAAATTCGGATAATCTGAGATCGGCACTGAGGTTGCTAATTTCTTCCCAACTGAAAAGAGCTATCTTCTTCGCTCTCAAAAAATTCTGCCCTCAACTATGATGGTGTTACAGTCATCAAATTACTCATAGCACAACTTAGGTTCGGCTTCACGGACGGATGATGTTAAGACTCTCACAGTCAACTATTTAGGCATACCACAACAGGAATGTAGAAATGGCGGGCACTCTTGTATTTCCTCATCACTACTATCGCCCTGTATAGTAGCTCTCACTTGTATATATATACTCTATCATAAGATCTTTGATAAATCCTTCTTACAAATACTCACTTCTATTATTATCAGATCATCTTGTTGAGAAACTCATATCCTCTGAATCTGCCAGTATGTTCGGCTTAATCTTACGTGCAACGGAGTTATCTTTAACTAGGCGATAAATATAATACATCTAACACGATTTATTGGTTTTTTTGCCTTAGGAACTACGGGGGTGAGACTTGTAATATAGGTATATAGTGGTGGCGTGCTTGACATATCACCAAACATTTGATATAGCTGAGTATTTGAGTATTGCGTCTACAATGCTCTCACAAGTTTCACCCTCCTCTGTTTATTTCTATCTCCTTCTTCTTTGCTATACTTTATATATTGTTCTAGGTTGTCATCATGTCATACTTGATTAATATAGTCAGTCTGTTGTTGAATGGGTGCAACTCTCATTTTTCTTCTTTTCTTGTCAAATAATTGTGGTGTTCCATCTAGGGTTCTGTTCTTATTCTCCTACTTATATTTCCTAACTTTCATTTTAAATTTTTGAATATTCCACCTAGCAACTTCTAATACTCTAATCCACTCGTTATATTCCACCCGATGACTCAACCCTTCATATATCTTTAACTCATGTCAACTTCTACTCCCTACTTTTTATTATCTAGTTTAATTGCCTCTCCGTTTTTAATCTTTCCGTTTTATTCTCGCCTATGGATAAAAATAACTTTGTGTGAAATTCAATCTTTAAAAAACCCACCTTCTACAAATTCCTTTTCTCTCATTTATATTTTTTACTAACTGTCCTATCTCTTTCGACGGTATCTCGTCTCTGTCTCTCCTATTGACAATATTAAACATCCTTGGCCTTTAATACATAAACAAAAAACTATCTTGGTAAGATACACCGTATTCATAGATATATACTAATTATCATGTGTGATTGTCAA
>JABUQX010045266.1:0-71348 GCA_015478945.1 Trachelipus rathkii | reverse complement strand
TATGAAGGGCATTATATGTAGGTAAGATATATTTACTTAATTAACTATATATTTAAATTAATTTATATTTACATAATAATATACACAGAAAAAAAATGACCTTACTATATAACTCTGAATTGGAAGAATAATTATAAATATAATTAATAATATAAATTTAAATATAATATATTATTTAAAAATAATATATAATATAATATTATAATAATAAATTATATTATTTAAAATTAATTAATAATAATAAATATATAATATATATTAAATTAATATATAAATAATTAAATTATAATAATTTAAAAATAGATTTATCTTGCCTAAAGAGAAATTAAAATAAATAAATATATAATAATAAATATTTAATACCTTAAATACCTATTAAAATTTAATAATGGTGAAATATGATAGTTATGTGTAGTCAACTATTGGAGTGTGAGATATTATCCCCTTTCAAAAAATTTAAATTATCTTCAGATTATTATCGTGATCTTACATCCTGACGTGCAATGGCGATGCTGTGTTACATGAGATTAGTTGAAGGCTAATATAAAAGTTAAATATTATATATAAAATATATATAATATAGCATGTATCTGCTATACGCCTACCACGTATATATAATATATACTATATATATACTATATATATATAATATTAATATTAATATAATATATATATATATAATTCATATATATAATATATTATATATATATATATATAAATATATATATTATATAATATATTTATTAATCGTAAAGTAGGGAATTGGCCGACTAAAATTTACCCCTTCCATCATTTGTTCCCCCATCCTCACAAGTTACGTCAACCCCATAAAACCCTATCCCACACCACCCAAAATTTTAAAAAACGCTTTTCTCAATTTAAATCTTAATATTATTTTTTTCATATTACGCTATTTTGAAGAGGAATTTATAAGTATAATTAATAAATCTTCATCAAAATAATTGGAGTAATTAAAATAGGTAAATATTTTGGGCTTAAACATTTTAAGAATGAGAATAATATAATAAAAATTAAAGTCAGAAAATATAGAATAATATAATAATTAATAATAAATAATATATAAAATATTAAAATTTTTTAATAAATACATTTAATCTCCTTTAAAACATTAACTTCGGTTTCTCATTTATCAAATTTTTGTTTAAAAAAATTCTTGTTTCACATATCAAATCTTTTAGAGATAAAATTATATCTATAGTTGCTACTTAATATATATCACATATATATGAATATATCTGGCGTGAGGATTAGAAGATTTATTTATATATATATATATATATATATATATATATTAATATATTATATATATATAATATATATATATATATATATATATAAGATATATATAAATATATTATTAATATATAAAATAATTATATATATAAATATAATATAATATATATATATATATATAATATTTAAAGGTAAATAAGCTTGAGACGTTATTAATATATTTATAATGGTAATGCTTATTAAGGTAAATAACACTAATAGGTAGCATCTCTCAAATCCTTTTAAATATTTATAAAATAATTGTACTACATTGTTTATATTATTAGTTGAGTTGTCTGATTGTTTTAACATGTGAGAGCTTTCACTGGATTATGGGTGAGTAAGTGTTCATGGGTCAGATATGTGTAGCTATTAAATGTGGAATCTGAATGATAGTTTGATTGAGAATTGAAAAAATTAAACTAATTATCGATTATATTAGTAACTAATAAAAAATCATAGTAATTATAGACTATAATGATTTGGGATTATTATATTAAAAATATATGGTGTTTTTGAAAGAAAGATTATAAAAAGATAATAAACTGATAATATATTTAATATAGCTTCCTGTTTTATCTATATGTTTCTCTCTCTCGTTTTATAACGAGGAAAGTTTCGGTAAAGATTTTTCTAAGGTGTAGATCTATCTAAATGTTTTTTCACTATTAACTTTTAGAAAGAGATCTCATTGATTAGTATATTTCACATTCGATGTGATCTATTTATCGGTATTGCAGTCTTCCTCATTAGGGTGAAAGGACCTAGGTCTAATTGTATGCGGTGATCAGGGGTTAATAAGAGTGAAGCGGCAATGTATGTTGCGTTTTTTCGCTGTTCAGATTGTCAATATTTGTTTATCATATTAGAATTGAGATATCTGCAAGCAGGCAGCTATATAGAGGGTTAAAATCTTAATATAACCTCAATATAAAGAAGCTATTAAAGTTTATGATCATGCGAACTAGGCGAAATAGCTTAGTTAACAAACTACGTAAGAGTGAAGGTAGAGGACGAGTATAATGATATTGTTGATTTGATATGAGGTTTGATGAATGTAACCTGTAAACAGGGGATTAAAAATTAGGGATAAGATGTGATATATTGATCGTGATGTTTGGTAAAGATTTTTTTAAACAGAGTTATGTATTTATGTATGTAATGATAAGGGGAGAAAAGTAGTTGAGATTCTGTGACATAATTATGTGACACACAATTATGGTTGATTTTTTTTTGTTATAACTCAGTAAAGTACTTGAAAATTAATGTGGGAGGGATATAATCATACTTTCACAATATAATAGATAGGGCATCCTCCACTATCTATATAATCGCCTCAATCTATCAATACTATTAACTAGAGTTGAGATACTTTCATTCTAAAGATCTGTAATTAACAGTTATTTGAAAATATTGAACTAGAAAATAAATAGAATGTTTTTAAAATTAATATTAAATTATGGAGGATGATATGAGCATAGTAAACGTAATATAATTATAATACAATTTTAACTAATACTTAGCTATCCATAGGGTCACATTAAAATATTAATTGAGTACGGAAATAAAAATCTATTAATGGTTTTCGTCAGTTTCATAAAATCTATAATTAAGATAGAATATCTATTTTTTTATTATATTGCTCCTTGTGAAATCAATGAGAACTAACTTGAGTTTATAGCATATAAATTTATATTAGGGTGTCAGATGAGATATCATCTCCTTACTCAGTATCATTAAGATGATTCATATAGATATCATAAGAATAAGGTTGATAAAATTTTAGAGTGGATAAATTTCACTTTTAATAAGGGAAGGAGTTCACCAGGGAAAACAAAATTACAATTTAAAACTTATAGAGGAAAAGAAGAAAATAAATGTATATATCTCCGCATTATAATTAGAGCGAGGTACTAAAGAGATTTTGTTGATGACACGCTTATACATTATTTGTCGCAGTATATAAAGTAATATAGATTTACGTTCTCACGTAAATTTTAATTGTGCACCTTGGCGCAATAATTTACTCAGCCCTTAAACGAGTAAGTTCACTATAATATTATCTTGGTGTGCTAGAGTAAATGTTTCTCATTCAGATAATTTTGTATGCACACTATTATCTCTGTGAAGTAAATAAAAAATGTATAATTAAATACACCTGTCAATGATTGACATTTAACATCTGTGAACTATATAATGATTATAAATAAATCTTAACACGAGAACCTAAATAGCGTCGATGTAAAATCATTATTACCACTATAATAAGAAGAATTTCGTTTGATCATTGACTCATGCATCTAATTATATGACCTAGCTTTATATTAGATTAGTCATTATATCTACTGAGTGAAAATCATTATGGAAGTCGACTTTTAGTGTGAAAAAATGTGATGATAAAAACTATTAAAATTTATAATTATACCATTATAATATATATAATATATCATTATATGAAATAAAAAGTCAGAAATAAAGTTGATGATGATTATTAACTCTATACTTTATAAAAAGGATTAAAACCTTTCTAAGATAAACACTACTATTAATAAGAGGGTTATAGGCATGGCTTTTCTGACGTACAGTTTTAAATAATAATTTTTAAATAAATAAGGTGTATCACTCCTAGTTATACATAAATTTAGGATACATTTTATCTTTAATTTAAATATATAAATTTAGTACAATTTCATTTCAATACACTTTCAATAAAATAATTGTTATATTACATATGAATTATTATTTTTTAATATTTTATTCATATAAATAGTACATACCAATGTCTCATTTTATATATATCGTATATATATTAGTATATCATTATATACTAATAATATGAGCTCGTTCGTTTTTTTGTGTGAAATGATACTATTAGTACATTAGCAACTCACATGTGTAGTGTGTTTTAAATAATTTACTTTTAAAATTATTAGCATTGTATTATTTATATTTTAATTCCTATTATAGATGATATATATAATCCGTTATGCAGTGTTAATATATTTCTCCTCACTTCGGCTCTAGCACATCGTTAGAGAGTACGGAGTAACGAGCGGGGATGTTCCTAAGATAAAATTTTCCTTTGAGATGAAGAAATTTTAAAAAGGAAAACACCGCACACGAGCACAGCACAACACACCAGATTCTGTGTGCGAGCATCTCGCACCTTGCTCAAGACTGAATATATATAAATGCAAATAAAATAAAATAAATATAACATCTTTTGAGCCTTAACCTGGAATTGCAATATAGAATATACTAGGAAAGTTTAATAGATTATTTTAAAAATTTATAATTTATAAATTATTTAAAATTTAAATTAATAATAATGAATGATAAATAAATAAATAAAGAAAGAAAAGAAAGAAATAAATATATAAAAAAGGATATATTATGCCTCATAATCAGATAAAAATTTCCGGAATAAAACATGAGTATTTTTTAAATTGAGGTAAAAAATGGTGAATCAAGTTATGAGCCGTGTATGTTAGTAGTACGATGTGTACTCGTTAGATCGAGGGTTTCACTAGAATAGTAAATAATAGTTTATAATATATATAATTAATATATTAAATAATATATATATATATTAATATATATATGATATATATATATATATATATTAATAATATATATTATTATAATATAATACAATATATATCATATATATATATATATAATTATGGAGTCTGGTAAATTATTTGCATGATAATATTTTTATATTAAATTATGTCATGATATATAACTAATATATTATTAATAATATATATATATTATAATTAATAATATATATAAATATACTATATATATTATAATATATATATAATTATATATATATATTATATATATTAATATAAATATATACATAATATATAATAATATATATTATAATATTAATATATTATTTAAAATTATATTAAGTATATATTTATTTAAATTATTATTAATATATAATATATATTATATTATTTAATTATATAATATTATTATATATATATATATATTATTATATATATATTAATTAATAATATATATATTATCTATTAAAATTAATATATAATATTAATTAATTAATAATAATATATATATATATATATTATAATTACATTTAATAATATATATATAATATTAAATATTATATATATATATTATAACTATATATATATTATATATATTAAGTATTAATATTATAATATATATATATATTAATTAATATATTAATAGATTAATATATACTTAATATATATATGTAATAATATTTATATAATAATATAATAATATATATTGATTAAAATATAATATATATATTAATAAAATATAATATATATATTATATTAATTATATAATATTAGATATGTCAGTGAGGCGTTCGGATATATATATGGCTATATACCTTAATAGTGGGAAATATAAAGCACAATTCGGGATATAATATATTATATATTAATATATTAATTATAATTATTATGTAGTGTGTGTGTGTGTTATGTTGTATATGTGTGTGATGTTTGAAGTAAAGTATGGTGTAATATATATAAGCATTACTACTATCTCAAGTATATTATTTTAGGATCGAGTGAATCCGGTGAGTCAGCCTGATATATATATATATAGTTTAATATTGATATTATATATATATTATATATATATATAATTGTAATATTATAAGATATATATAATAGTTAATATATATATATATGTATATATATTATAGATATATGAAAAAATTATATATATTAATGTAACTATATATATATTATATAATAATATATAAATATATCATTTTATAATAATATATTATATACTATATATAATATATATATATATTATATATATATATAAATTATATATAATATTATAATATTAAAATATTATATATATATATATTATATTAATATATAATATATATATTTAGTATATATTAATATATATATATATATTTATATATATTTAATATATAATGACATAATTATAATTATAATATATATAATTATATATATATATATATTAAATATTAATATATATTAACTATATATAATATATAAATAATATATATATTAATATATATATATATATATATAATTATAGTATATTAATATATATATATATATATTATATATATATTATATATATATAATAATATATTAATATATTAAATATAATATATATATATATATAGTAATAATATATATATAAATTATATATTAATATAATATATATAATATATATTAATATTATAATATATTATAAAAGTATATATATATAATATTAATATAACTATATAATTAATATATACATAATTATATAATATATATATATATAATATCATAATAAATAGTTTTATTTAATATTTCATTGCTCTTATTAAATGCTAAAAATTAAATTATATAATTTAATTATCTATACTTATTCAATATATACATTCTATGTTAAATGCTAATGGAACACTCAATAAAATATAGCCTCAATTTTAGTTAAGTCTTACTCCCGCCCCTATCGCAATAATAGAATATATGTTTGTTATTTGTAATGTCAGTACCAGCGATAACTTATATCTGTATGTATACACTAATAATGATAATATAATATAGATAATGACTATTAATATATAACCTGAGTACGTGATTACCAATTATGTGACTGTATATTATATATATTATATTATAAGAATCATAAAATGTATATTAATTTCAAAAAAATTATTATATATATTTTATCCTTATATATATAATATATATCATATTGAGAATATACTTAAACTCTAACAAAAAATTGGCTAAGTATATAATTGAGATTACTATGGCTCAAGACTTGACCTTTATATAGTAACTGAGGATTATTGTATATAATTAAAATAATCTACTATAAAGTTATAAACTGTATTGCAGTTATGCTTTGTTTGTTTTCATTATATCTATTGATTTCTGACACAACATTTTCATGAATTTATCTGTCTAATGTATTTATAAGTGTAATTCAAAATAATACTATGTAAATAATATTTATGTGATTAACAATTAATCAAATATGATTATTATTGAAAATTTTTATATCGATAATATTCGTAGTGACGAAAATCTTTTACAAAGCTAACATCGCATATTTTCTATATATTGAATTATAATAAAGGTATATTATTGCTTAGTATCACTAATGATTGAAGACTGCATATATATATATAAGTATGCATAATATTATGATTCTTTTTATAAGTGAAAACATAATAATATATATATTATATAGTAATATATATTATTAATATATATCTATAGTATAATATAGTATACTATAGTATACAAAAAACTCTACTGAATTTGAATTTAAATACTAGTATTTACAATATATAGAAGCATTTAATTGAATCGTCAGTAGTTAAATAATTGTCAAGATACAAGAATATAAAAATCCATGGTACGTATATCTCTATCCAAAGCTCCCTTAAAAAGCTTCAAAAATTATTTTTCAGGAATAATTAATTATCCATCACAATATCATGTATACTTATAAACAATGAAATTACGTTATATCTATCTACACTACCATTATTGTTTAGCGGATTATATAATATATCATCACAATTATTACGTTAGTATAGTATATAGTATTGTGAGTTTATTATCATTTATGAGGCTCCATATTAATATATTAATTATATCCCTATATAAACCCTTATTTATATGTACAGAACAGAACTAATGTTTAACTTCTTAAACGAGATACCTATTATAGCTTTACTGCTACTTTCGTGTGCGGGTGTTAAGAGCGGAAAATTTCCAATTCTGATCAGCCGCTTTACTCAGCTACAAATGATATTTCTTACGTTGTTATTGACCTTTCAATATCTAGTGTCTCATTTTCTTACCTCTATATTTCTGTGCAGATCTGAATTTGGTGTGTCGCGTAGAATACAAATCTTTTATATATGTCTATATATCACCTCTTTATTGAGAGGGCTTATATGTCTCACAGAGTACTATGAGTGAATACATATACCATAAGGTTGTTAAGAGCGGACGTTATATATGTTAGAGAAATATTACCACTCAGATAACATCGCTTTTATATACATTTAAAAATCTCTAAGAGTTATATATCAAGAATATGGACAAATTTTAGCTGCGCTATTAGTACATTAGAGATATGATATAGTGATATTATTGATTTTACTACTCTCTCTTTTGTCTATACTGAAAAGACAACTATTGTTGAAAAGCACAAAATATCTCTATAAGCTCTCACATGAAAACATATGATATATGAGGTGAGGACTCACAATAGTAAAACTTCACATCGGATGAATCGCTATATATTGTGTGAGTATATCACAGACTTATATTATTATATATATAGTCCACACACGCTCAGCTCACTCCCACTACTTGAGTGTATATATTTAGCTGCGTCAGCTATGAACCGTTAGTATCTTTTGTGATATATGTATTTAATTTATGTAGATAAGAGTATATATTAACACGTAAGAGTCTCTGTAGTGTAAATTCACTTTCAATGGTGAAAAAGAATAGTATAAACTTTTCGAATACTAAGTAATATGCAGTGAAGTGCTATGTTCGTGGAAATCTAGTGAACTGACTATACGAGGATGCTCTGATGTAGAAAGTGTAATAAAGCTCTCCACACGTAATGTCTACTCCCTTTTTACTCTCATGCGTATGATAGTATTATAGTCAGTATGGAAATGATTATTTTTGTATTTTCACTTTTACTTACATATACACTGTAAATATATGTTTGATTTGTTGATTAGTGTATATCCTCTACTCATATAATTAAATTTGAGTGTAGAAACAGTTATTACAATAATATTAAATAATATAGGAGAGAATTAGCATATATAATATAACATTGTACTTTTTATATATGACCACGTTATAAATATATGATAAACTACTCGAAAGTATATTAGATTAAGTGTATATATAATTCGATGATTATATAAGTTGCTCACCACAATAACAAAAATATATATATGATAATGCACGTATATATATATTGTGGATATATATAAATCGGATCTCATAGATGTTTATGTGTTTTAGAATCACATATCTCTCACGTTGAATATATATAATGAAAAGTATAACTATTAACATATAACAATAAGGGCTATAACGTTCTATGTCACATCATAGTGCTCATTTCTAGTAGTTACTCTGATAAATATTAGAATGAGCATATAGATATTACTATCTTACTATAACTATGCAATCTCGATATATAAATATACCTCACTTATGTCAAGCTAACATACTTTGAAAGTTATGCTTGTACTTCTCACACTAGCATTACTCACTTATCTGATGTCTTGATCTCATCTATACTACGTTCATAGTATCCACTGAGTACATCTCTCATTAACACTATTGTATCACTAATACACTCACTAGTATACATATATATCTTACATACTTCACATTATACTGCTCCATATGATATAATATCTAGTCACTCTTATCATTCATTTTAATCCATCTTAATCTACTCTCGTTCTCATCTAATCTCAATATATAGTTCTCTCTCTTTTACCAATATAGTCAAAATGACTAACTGAGAGAAAAAACAAAAGAGAGAATTACACAAATACGGATGAGTAAAGAATCAATTTTAATACTTAATTTATATACAATAATCAAATAATCATAACAAATTATAACAATTACAATATAAAAAATTGATATAATATATAAGGATATGAGAACTCTAAAGTATCAAATAATTGGTGAAAGTGAATATATAGAAAGTATTAAAAGTGTGAATGTGACATAGAATAATAGATGTCAGATATTAAAGTTGATTAATTTCTATTATGTGAGTGTGATACTCTGATTCGACACATATATAACACTCAGAACTTTTACCATTGACTTATGCAGTAACTACCAGCACACATTTTGGATAACTCTACTTATATTTTAAATATACATTTAATTTTAAATATAATGTTATAATATAATATTTATACTATATATATACTATGTAAGAAGGATAACCATTTATAATTATATATTTAATACAAATATACGTGCAATATAAATGATTATATATTATTATATATATTTTATTATATATATTAATAATATAGTTATAACAATAATAATAAATACATTTTATATTATAATTAAATTTTAAATAACATAATATATATATATAAAATATATTATATATAAATATACTAACATGTCATTAACTAAATATATAAATTTTGTGGCTGATTGCTCTATGTAGTGATTGAGCGTAAGTAGGTGTATGTGTGTTTGTGTAGTAACAAAGAGTAATTGAATCTTTGAATAGTGATGAATTTATTTTCATGTTCTAAAAATTCTTCAATTTCTTTGAGACTTTGTTATCATAAATTAGTTTATAATATTATATTAATATTTTATAATATAGTCTATTACAACTAATAATGACTATCTACTTATCTAACTAATACATACTAACTACTCTATACTACTACTAATAATATATATATTAACTATAACTACTACTTATACAGCTTTTGGTACTTTTTTTATAATACTGCTATAGTGTATCATTGATCGTTATAATCTGGTTTGTTATTAGACTTATCTTGCGTATCACATATGGTTTTGTACTCAGGATAATTGAAAAAGGTCATAAATAAAGATTATTTCACTCTATATTCATTCACATGATGTTCGTATACAGATCGATCAGTGGCATTTTTATCTCATTCCCTAGTCTACGGAGTGTTGTTCGAAAGAGTGTGATGAGAGCGAAATATGTGGTGACCTGGTTAATCAATCGAAAGGTAAGGAATATACGTTTAAGTAATGTTGGTGTGATAAGAATATATGAATTGGTTAAGATTGTAGATGATATAATACAGTATCACACTCGACCATCTACGTTGAGATATGGTCTCCGGTATTCCTCAGTACAGGTGATTTTCTAGAATAAAATGTTCGTAAACCTTATATGATATGTCTCAGTGATTCTAGGTGAGTGAGATCTAATAGGTGAGAGTCAGATACCACGGAGGCCTCTTGCCATGTGACTGCCTGTCAGCTTTACCGATTCGCTTATAGGCAATCGACACGGTAAACTCTGAGAGTGACGGACATAACTCACGCGAGATCGAGGAATAAACTCTTTAAGATCTTCTGGATCATCAGGATCAATCAATTGTGTAATTTGGCTTCAAACTAGTTATGTGAAGACCAAGATATAATGAGTGCTTAAGTGTTAGTCAACATAGGCGAAAAGTTTATATTATTTAGTGAGTTGTGATCATTATTTATAGTTGAGTATGAGATTTGTTGTGCTTTTTGTGTTGAGTTTGATGGAATATAATGAGAATATGGTTTATTTAAGATAATGTAACACCCGATTACGACAAACAGTACTAAGGGATTATGTAATAAGTGTGAAAATGAACACTACTATAACTTTGGCGAATGCCCCATAGTGAGGGTCAGTCTATACCGGATAGCTCAGAGACGTAAAGAAACTAGTAAGTGGTTGGATTTTCTTACTGCCGACGAAAGTTCCTAAACTAATAGAAGAGATAATTAGATCAGGCTCTCGTTTCAACGACGAGGATATCGAGGCTCACTTAATCAAAATATGAACAATTTCTGTAAGAGTTAGACAACATAAATAAAATAAAATAAATAACTAAAAATAACAATCATATGCATAAGGATGAGGATGTGATTGCATATAAAACACTAGTATGACAAAATACACAAACGTGAACCAGATTGACCCATTCAAATAGTTTTCACGTACCAAGAATTTATTTATTTATTTTGTCTGTTTTAGTTTTTTTTTGCCTCGGCTCATCCTCTTCTAAAGTTGTTATGTTGTATCTAGTTCACGCCTCCTGAGATTGTGAGTTCTTTGTGGGGTGTATAGGTTAGTGATGTTGGATGATGATTTTTAGATTGTTTATAATAATTATTTAAGTTAAACCAGTATTATATAGTGATTATATTATTTATGTATAGTATTGTATTATTATTATTAATATATAATATCTGTTAAATATTTAATTATTTTATTAGTCTATTATTATTGTATATATATTATAATTGAGTTAAATATATTATAATTAATTATTATTTAATTATTATTTATTTATTATTATTTAATTATTATTATGATTTATTAGTTATTATTTATTATTTAATATTATTAATTATATTATTTATTATTTATATTATTATTATATTAATTTATTAATATTTTATAATTATTATATAAAATTATTAAATTTATAATTTATTATTGTATTATTTTATTATTAATTATTGATTATATTAATATTAAATATATATTATAATTATTTATTTTAATATATATTTAATTATTAAATTATAATAATTATTATTTATTAAATATTATTTTAATATAATTATTATATTATTATTAATTTATAAAATATATATTATTTTATAATTTTTTAATTTAATAATTATATATTATAATATTATTATTTGTTTATATAATATTAATATAAAAATAATAATAATATAATTATTAATAATATATAATTAAATTTATAATAGGGATAGTAGGTATGAGGTATAATTAATTATTTCAAATATATATTTTAATATATATATTAATATATAGTATATTATATATTATAAGTATAGATATAATATAATAGAGTATCATATATTTAAATTATTGTAAATCTATATAATATATTATTATATATATATATATATATATAAATATATATTAATAATAATATATTATATTATATAATATATATTATATATATATATATATTAATTTGTATAATATTTATTAAACTATATATAACTATATCTCTATTTACAAAATAATATATAATATTATAATCTATTAAAATAAAAAGTTATAAATTAAATACTGATCAATTGCAATATGATATCGAGCTCAATCTAAATCACGTATTCATATTAAATATATATCGATAAAAAGTATATAAATATAGCACACGAAAAGTAGATGATACATAATATATAACGGTATATATTTAATAATATAATATTAATAATTAAATAAATAAATTAATAATAATAATATATATATTAATTAATAATGATATATTAATATAATATATATTAATTCATATATATATTTAATAATAATATATAAAATCATATAATAATAAATAAAATATTAATATATATATAATATTAATATATATATATTATAATAATATATATATATAATATATATATATATATAATATATAATTAATTAAATATATTAAATATATAATATTAATTATATTATAATATAATAATATTATAATATATAATATATTAATATATATATATATTATATATATATATTATACTTAACATAATAATGATAACAGGGTCCAAATTATCATTATTTAATGCTTACGGGGGCTGTGAGAGTATATCACCAATTAATAATTATTTATTCACCTACTCTACCTATAATAATGAGATTGGGATCATCAATATGATGTATCTAAATATTTCAGCTCACATATTATTGTGAATTAGGTAATAATAATAGAGCAAATCTGTTATAAGCTTTATTATACTCAGTACCTACTATAAACGGTCGGTCGAATATAATGTTTTCTGAGTGTAGTATTTTAGCCTCATTCTTAAGAGACATTCTATCTAAATTATGTTTAGCAAAACATATATTGTTTTGACATCTTTGTGCGTTCATGTCTGTCCAATTATAATAGGTATCCTATGACCCTATACTTTCATTTTCGAGCGTGAACCATATAATTACAAATCTTGAGAAGTGATAAATATTTAATACTTAAAGAATAATCGTACGTCTGGATGGGAACAGTTTTATAATATATTTTAGATTTCACGCAGCAAGTTCTTTAATAAGATAAAACATATCCATAACGTTCACCTTCAGCCTCTCCCTAATATATAGTGAGACCTTCTTATCTATACCCTAATAGACCAGAATCATTATCATCGTTGTGAGATACATATACTAAATCATTAACTCACTACTTGATCTCAGCATTGAGCTAGTTTCTATTCTTTTAAAAATAGGGTGAGGTACTTAAAACTTGTTAGCTCGAGCAATACTCTATAATACTATTAATTAAGTGAGACTCATAAATATGTAGCTATTTATAAATATCAAATCATAACTTATAACTTATTGAGTGATATTATTTGTGTAAAATATCACTACTCATTAATTGCGATTTATTTATATATTTAAACATCTATTATAGTATACTTTTTATATTACCTTAGCTTAATACATAAAACTAACTTGTATAGCTTACTTATTTACAGATTGCTTGACATATTATAATATACACTAATCTAATATCTTCTTTTGTGACACATACTTATCAAAACCAAATCTACCATATCATAATTCAGCAGTTATTATTGCTATTTGAGTTATACTTATATATGAAGAATACTATTGCAACTAATTTATAATATTTAATAATATTTAACTAAAATTTATTTACTCCTATTATTATATAAAGATAATATGCATTCATGATCTATATTTGAATACTTTTAATATAATATATATATATCCATTATATCATTATTACCTAACTAAAGTAGTTCTGAAAATATTGGATATATACCTACTGCAAACTTTAGATAAGAGTGAGCATATATAATAGCTACTCATTAGTCATCTAAATATCTTATATTTATATAATATATATACAAATACTAAATGGCAATTATTAGATATATATCAATAATACATAAATTTATATTAATGTGACACTCTATAAATCATATTTTTTATTAAGTCATGAATAATATATAAAATAATATAAATATAATATCACTATTATTATTAAATCACATCATCATAGTATTATATTTAATGCATAACATATAATATAATAAAGGCTCCAGAGAAAACGGATATTAATTTACTTTCTAATATATATTATATTATAATAAGTTTTACTCAGTCTGATAATAAAGTTATTCACAATCATTTATACATATCACTATTTGAATTTCAGCTATGATTAATGTCGTACAAGTTATATGAACAGTTTATTTGTGATGGCCTCAGAATATATTGAGCCTATTATAGAATAGGTAGCTATTCATATGAGCTAAACTCATATACTACATATAGTAATTTATACTACATAAAGTAATATTGTGTTAATAGTATAAAAGAACTAGTATATAAGTATATATATATAATTATAGATAATTAAATAATTAATATAATTATCCTATATTGGGGATATATATATAGATATATATAATGTGTTATTATAATTATTTATAATTTTATATTATAATATATATGATATATATATATATATTATAATATATATATATTATATATATATATATTAATATATATTAATAATATATATAATATATATTAAATATATATATATATTATATATTAATATATATATATATTAATAATATATATATATATATATTAATATAATATATATAATATATATAATATTAATATATATATATTAATAATATATTAATATATATATATATATATATATATATTATATATATATATATATATATATATATATAAATATTATATAATATTATATATATAATTATATATATATATATATAATAGGTTCCACCAAAAAGTAATGTACTGATAGTTGATCATATTTAAATATTAGTTAATTTAAAAATATATTAACACATATATATATATTAAACTAAATTAAATAATATCTAATCCTTACAAATAGTATAGTATGACCCTTGCACTCAAAGGATTACATAATAAACAGGAGATCAGAATGATTTATCACTATATCCATTAAGTTTTATAGCTCAGAATCCTAGGAAACGTCTATCTGCTAACTCCAGAAGTGTGGTTTTAGTTGCACAGTGTTAAAATATTTTTTTATGTTTTTCCATTTTTTCTTAATTTCAACTTTTCAACTTCACTTTACAACTTAAGGAAAGCGGTACAGAAAAATATTTGCACGGATCAAGATACTGGAGGATCATTGTATGGAGTAATGTGGACAGTATTACTGACTATGATTAATTAGAATGTTATATTCACATATATCACACCAAGATAATAAAATTTCCAATAATGAGAGTATCATGTGATGGTATTATGTTAGTGTTATTTCGTGTGTGCTATGAACAATATTATCTCAGATTTTCTTGCTAATCTTAGAATATCTAGATATCTATTGATTCGGTACTGAACTTCTGTATCTCGAATGTCGATTCCAAGATACTTATTTGTAAAAGACGTGATTATTGTTTATCTGTTCTCGAAAAAAAAATTATTTTCATCCCTAATTGTTTTCTATCTTTAATATACCTCGTTTATTTTCACTCTTTGTGCTTCTTTGAGTTTTCGTAATGTGTTATATATAATACACAATAATCAGATTATTTCACCTGGTGACTTGTTGAGTCATGTTGACTTTATCAATCAGTAGCGCGAGGTATCGATGAGAATTGTGTTCTGTCGTAACCACTTTCGGAGAGACACTATATGGCTCGTAGTCTGAGTGTGTATATGGATCTAAGCACTACTCAGAATCCATATTGATCATCAACGCCTGTTTTATAAACTAATTAATAATACACTCAAAATTAGACTGTAGTTGCTCCATTATCAAAGTACTTTTCAGATGTAATCTTTCTTGCTATACGTTTTTGGCCCGCTGTTCTGCGCTATTTCTGCGTTACCACTACCGACAAGTCTTGTCACTTCTTGAAAAACTAAGAATATCTAGCACACAAATCTTTTTCGATGTGCGGCTATATATGGTGCCAAGTGTTGTTCCTAGTTGAGCGAGTAGTCTTGTGTGTGTTTGCATTACAAGGAATATTGTATAATAATATAATATCAATTTTGTCTTCTAGATTAGGGATCTTCCATAAAATCAATCTCTCTAGTTTCGGAAACAAATAAACAATAAACCTCATTTTTTTCGTCAAAGATAGTGTCAATTGTCATAATAAATGTAACCAAAATATAGAAACTAACCAGTTCCTTCTCTTTTGCTAATCTCGAGCAAAATAACTCATCTATACTACTGAGACATACTGCAGAGTATGCGCGAGGACCAGCTCAGATCAAGCAATCATGGTCTTCTTGAATGGGGTTCCTCTTCGCCTTCATCATTGTCTCTAATCTCTTCTCTATATATTAATATATAGTTATATAATACGGTGCATTTATAGATAACACACCTGCACACCCACTCAAAAAAAGTAAAAAAAAAAGAAATAAAAAGGGAACCAGGAGCCTAATATCAAAACTTTCGTCGCATCAGACTAGGTACAAGCTTCTTTAACAACTTAGTACCCATTTTTTTCAAAAAATTCGGGTTCGTTAAACGAAAGATTGATTCATTCCAACACTTGTTTTGGAGATGATATTCACCTGAAATTCAATTCTCTGAAAGAAAGGATTTGTCGCCTACTCCTTTATTAATAAACCATTATATATCAAAATCCTATTGCTATCTACAGGCATCATGTTAACATTTTAAAATACCTTTTCTATCGTATTAACCCATAGCCTGGATCGAACTCCTACAATAAAATTATCCTCTGCTTTCAATAATGGAGTAAAGCATTTCATCACCGTACAATTGGTCGATCCACAAGAAAGAAGTTGTTGAAATTTATCGTTTTTAACCTCTGGCTTTGAATCTTGATTATCTAAAAGAATTTCGAATTTATTTTCTTCTTCTGATAAACGGCGTTTTGGTCGAGATTTCCATTTTTTAGATTTGAGGATGTTAACATTGGCCAAAGGTTCCTGTGAAGTACTGTCAATCTGGTGGACAAAGATAACTATTGAAATATTTTAACCATAGACTGTAATTGCAGTAAGTTATTTTGCTACTTGTTATAAAGAATTATAAACCAAGAAAACAAAAGTAAACGATATTATTAAAATAATATATTTTCACATGATATAAACAAAATTTAGTACTGTCCTAGAAGTAAAAATAAAAATTTAAGCACAGTAAATTTATAATAGAATTTCTTTTTCAAATTTTTTCCTATAATGAGTAGAAGTTTTCTTTTAATCATTAACGTATAAACTGAGCAACACTTGCAACTTACTTTTAAATCTAAATAATTAACATCAGAAACTGGTTCACATCGTATAGAGTTTAGTGACACTATTGGAGTTTCAGTCAGGTACAATAATGGATCGCCACCTAAAGTTCTCGTTGGCCACAAAAGATACAACCGAACATTTGGCAAGTCGGAAGGCCCCCTATTTACAATATCATAAATATGAGTTACCTCTGGTCCGAATAGTATTATAAGAATAACAATAAATAAAATAAAGCATTTAATACCATTGCACACGATCACAAGCTCTAGCGTTAATATCGCTCTATAAAGTTGAATACAAGATATCATTTCTTGATTTCTTACATATAAATGTGGTCACATTTTATATTTCTCTTAATTATTTTATATGTGTAGATCTTTTTAATTAATTTTAACTCACCATTTTTAAAACTTTTGGAACTCTTTCACGTCTCTATGCTCCTTTCTTACATAAGAACTCACCTTCCCAAATCCAAACGTATCGACCAACGAAATCAAGAGCTCATCCTAGTCATTTGAGGGGCTTACGTATGAAAATAACACACGATTTGTGAAATGCAGATTGAGAATTTTATCCGATGTATTTCTCACCACACTTTCACCTTTTTCTACTCATCAAATTATCTATCATACAAGAGGCGTCTTTTTGTCGGGAAAAATGAGATTTTCTTTTAGGCAGATTCAACCGGCGTTCTAACTTAAATAAACTCCTCCGCCACCCAGCAGGTATTCACTGATCATTTCCTTTTCTAATCCCGTTCTCCAACAATTCTCTTTTTGGTTTTTCTGGTGCAGATTCTGACGTGGTTTTTGATATTAACAATTCTTTGTTCGTCCTTGTAAACCATTATTATTTTCATTATACTTGCGACTCAGGCAATTATACATTTCTTCCCCTTATTGCAGCTTAGTCTGTTCGCCGGCAACCAGACGCTTCAACTTCCTTGTGTTCAGTTCAAATTCTATGCTTTTCTTTTCCACTCCTGGTTCCATTTAGCCCTTGTGTTTTCGTTTCGTCTATCCTTTGTTAATGCTTCGTTCTTTTTTTTCTAATCTTTCCAAGCCTCTTCTTTTGGAAGTCTCTAACTCATTTGCTTTCGTCCATTCTCCGCTTTTTTTTCTTTCACTCGTTTCTCCCTTCCTTCCCCATTCTGTTAACTTTGCTTCCTTTTCGCCCTCCACTTACTTCTTTTGGCCTATCAATTGCTTCTTTTTGCTCCCGCATTTGTTCCTCTCCTTGTGTTACTTCCCGTTTACCCTGCGCGCGCTGTCTCCTACTTATCCTTCTCTCCTGCGTCCCTTACCTCCCTTTCATTTCCCTACTCGTTCGTCTCCTTTCTCCCTCAGCCCCTACAATAATTTTACATCGACACTCAATGACGCTATCCCTCCTCCGCTACCTGCTTTCCCCCCCACTCTACTTCCCTTCTTTCCCCCCCTCAACTATACTACTTTCCCTTCGCCCATTCTCCTCATCCCCCTCTAGTATACTTATGGCATAAATCTTGGTGTTTCAAACGCTCTTAACTTCCCCAATCCCATGCTCTCTTCCCCGCCTCCTCCCGTCTCATATCTCATTTTTCCGCCCGCCACCCCCCATGTTCCCCCTCCTTTTTGATCCCTAATCCCTTCAGGTCCCCAAACTCTACCGTCTTGCCGCTCCTTCCTCCAACCCTCCCAATCCATTCGCTTACTCCCCACATCGTACACACCTCTACTTCCAGTCCGATCCGACTGGACACTCGTACCCCCCTACGTTGCCCTTTCCCCTTCCCTTAACCCCTTAAGCAAAAATTCTCTGGACTCCCCCATCCGTCTACAAAGTGCGTATACCCGGTCTCCCTCACAACAAAATGCACACCTTCTCTCCTTCATTCTCCTTCCCCCCGCCAGCCAACTTCCTAAAACCCCAACTACAATTTTCAACCTTTTCCTTTCAATGCTTTGTTTCCGTCAACAAGCGAGCGAATCAATTGCCCTTTCTAATACAATCAATCACCTCTCCTCTCTTCCTTCAAAAGTTTATTTCTCTGATCATGTCTAACGGATCATACAGTTCGCCGATAAGATAGAAGGCGTTCTAATAATAGTATATATATAAATATATTTTATATATATATTCTATATTAATTTGCATATTATTATATATATTATATATATTATATTATATATATGATATATATTATATATATTATATATATTATAAACTATCTATTATAACGGTTTATCCCTTTACAAGGCTAATACGGGAGGACAAGAAATCGAATACATTAATTAGGCGGCTATCACCAGCGTCACCAACGTGTTACGCAGGTCGAGTTTAATCGTGCCCAGTAAGTAAACTCCAACTGCTACGCGGAGGATGAATCCAGAGTCTTATCGTATGAGAGATTGGACTCACCGTCTTGTGTGCGCACGAGCCGTTCTATATATATGATATACATATATACTATTATATAATATATATATTATATATATATATATATAATATTTAATATATATATATAAATATATATATATGAATATATATATATATTTATATATATTAAATATATTATGACTGACAATTTGGAATTATGAGAAAACGCTAGCTAATACCGTTCAGATTAAATTTAAGAGTTTTTTAAAGAATAGTCAACAGGCCAGAGTAAGTTTTGATATTTTATAGCCAAGAAGAGTTTTTGTAAAATTTTCACAGCTCTAAGTTTTATTAGCAAGGCAGAGTAAATTCTTCAGTACATAACATAGTGTACAACCTTCCATACGTTTACTTCGTGTGCATATTTGTCCCTTGAGAACTCTGTTATTCTGAAAGCAGTTTATGAAATAGAAGGGATTAGGATTTTCCTCGGATTTCAGTTATAATGAATAATAAATAAGAATAACAGTAACATAGTCAAAAATATTTAATTAACTGTGCTCACAATAATCATGTAATATTTATATGTTCATGTTTTGTGATAAGAACAGATATTGTTTCAGATTCTCTGCATGTTAGAGCGAGCATAGGATGTAGGGGTTTATTCCAACAAATCAATTTTCTCGTACTGTGAGCCAAAGTAATTTACCCATATCTGGCAGGTAAATCTAATATTAAAACAGGTTCTGAAGGATGTGTGACTAGGAGAAGTTTTAATTATTTTAATTTATAAGAGTCAATATAGATGGGAGATGATATTAATGAAATAAATAGTAATTATATATATTTATATATATAATATAATATAATATATTTATATTATAATATATTTATATATATTTATATATTAATTATTTAATATATATATTATATAATAAATAGTATATTATATAAAAATCATCATCATACATCACCACATTTCCTAACAGTGGAACATGCCGAAACAGAAAACTAGTTAGAAGAACAGGACACAAAGTGAAAAGAAAAGCTCAGCCTTAGCGAGACCTTTAACAGTTTAATTGAAATCGTCGCAGTCAGGAAAATCCCCCTAGTGTTTTCATCGGACTGGCCCCAAGAAGGAAAAAAAAAAAAACCCCACTCATATGGCATCTCGTCATGTGGGGTTTTCATTCCTTGGCCCAGATGGGCACAATCATACCCCTCAAACGCGCATTATCCTTTTATGCCTTTCTTCTGCCTCTGCCACTCGATTTCCTCTCCAGCTATCCTTTACTGACTAATCAATTTTTCTTCGTCTCTAGCCGTCTGATTCCAGACCACTCACAACTCACTATACATCGCGCTTAACTAACGACTATAATTATCCTTTCCACATGAACCAAACCATCTCAAGTACTTTCATTTATTCTCGTTCATTCCCGCTTTCTTCACCAACAACAAGAGGCTATATGGTTATGCTTTTATCAATTCTCCTACAGTAACACGCCTAAGATTGTCAATCTGAACACATTGAACATCTATACCTCTTATTCTGTACCATAGTCTCACTACTATACATAAGCACAGGTAAGACACATACCTCATCCTCATAGACCCTAGCGCACTCAAGGCTTAGCCTTTACATCCACCAAGATTTAATTGCAACCATCTTGCCATTCACAACTTTCTATAAACTCGCATCATCGTTCCTTTCATCAATTTTTCTAATATTTAAACTCAGATTCGGTCCTTATTTTAGTATATGTTTGATTAAATAAAAATAGCTCAAGCTTTTAGTGTCTGTCATGGGTAGTATTCTCACTGCTTTTTCTTTCTTGTATTTATATATTTAATTTAAATGTTGGGTAAAGTTATCAATAGTGGGAATTGTGACATGACGTATCGCAGGTTCGGACGGCAAGGCTCACTGATAGACATTTCCCTGCGGGTGGAAAAATTAAGGTTTGCCACTTTTAATACCTACCTACAACGATAGTTGAGGCGTGTGTAAGATAATGGAGCTCGAAGTGTGATTGGTTAAATATTAAAGCGGAGTGGAGGCCAGAGATGCGTATGTTCCCGGTTATTTCTGTTGTATATGGATGAGGGTATGAAGAATAGGGGTGGGTGGGAGAGGCTTTTTAGAATGAGGAGATGGGGGTAAATGGAGGGTGCTGCTTATTGTTATGCAGGATGAGTTTGTTGTGTGGGATGAATCTTCGCTAGATTCGTGCATTTTTTATAGCCATTTTAGCAGGGTGTATAAAGGAGGAAGTTGTAAAGTACTATTCAAAGAGCTTATTTATGTAGTGAGTTGAGGACAGGTTTGCGGTGGTGAAGTCATGTTAAGATGGTAGAGGAACTGGAACAGTATTCTTAGTTTAGAATGTTTTAGGATATATTGTGGATGAAAGGGAATGGATAATGCAGAATGTAGTATTAAAGTTGTGAATGGTGGGAAAATTGCTGGTGCAATAAATTTTGGTGGATGTGAAGGGACTAAGTCTTGAGTGAGCAGTGGCTGATGCATGAGAAGTATGTTGTACCTTGCTCGATCAAACCCAAATAACTAAATCACTCCAGTGAAACTAAAAGTACATGGAATAACAAAAGGTGTACATGAAAGTGCTTAAAAATGGAATCTTAGGGGGTGTTTTATGTGCATGAATTGTAAAATGAGGATGAACGCTAGTTGTGTGTGTATGGGTAAATGCGAGAATAACGCGAGTACATTAGTTTGGTCATATGGTAGGATGTGGTATAGTGATGGAGGTGCTGGAGAGACACTGGGAGACTGAAGAAAAAGTGATTTGAGTTAGTAATAAAGTGCCTGGAGGGAGGAATGTGAATTTGGCAGAGCGAGAAGTTGAGGTGCAGTAAGGTAGTGAATTGCAGTGTTGGTGAGACACCTAGAGAGTATAAGTATGTAAAACGGAAATTTCTTTCTCAAAAAGATTGAATGAGAAACCCCCAATATAACAGTGAGGGTCCGTTGACTCGGGAACCTCAGGGGTGATATTTTTTCCGACTGCGACGAGTTCTCACTTGGTTGTATAAAGGGGACGGTAAAATTCGTTTATGAATTGAGTTCATGTTCTTCTACTATTTTCTTTTCCGGTGATATGCTATGATAATGCCAATGTACATAGATGATAATTATAATAATAGTATATTTATAGATTATTATATTATTATATATTTATATATATAGATAGCTATCCAAACCTTTGATTGAATATAAGCTATATAGTTGTTTATAGATAGAAATTAAGTTAAAATATTTTCAAATTTTTTAGAATTATATTTATTGTTCTTGATTTAATTTTTTATTTAACAACAAAATTGTTTATAAAAATGTTAATATATGTATGATACAACAAAGAGGGGGAATGGAGGAGCCTATTTGTAGCATTTTTATTATTTTTTATCATTATTATTATTTATTCTTATTGATTATTTATTATTATTATTATTATTATTATTATTTTATTATTATTATAGCAGTATTATTTTTTTATCATTATTATTATTCTCTCACTATCTTATTCTCAATATTATTATTTTATTATATTGATATTATTATTTATTATAATTATTATATTGTTATAGATAAAATTATCATTACATTCTTTTTAATTCTTAGTATTTTCTAATGTTATTGTTTTTATAATTAATATAGAAACTAATATTGGTTTGTTCCGTAGGTTTTACTGCTGATCCTTAAGCTGATGAATAACTGTTGAGTGGAATAGACGTTGTATAATTATCCATGACAAACATCCTGAATTTGGCCAATTTGAACATCTTGGAATATAATAATTTGAAATAACTAACGATTAAATTATTTTATCTGTTAGAAAGTTACAGTTGAATTTGTTAAGCTTGAATTCCAATTAACAACATAATAAAGTTTATTTTGAAGTGAACAAAAGTAGTCACTTTTAAATGTTGATCGCTGGATGAAATTCATCACCATTACGCTATTGTCTATTTTAGTATATTATTGTTCATATTTTTTTTTACATTAATTTTGTTACCATCATGATATTATAATTCTAATTTGTTATTTTATTTTATTAGGAACCATTTACATTTTTAATGTAAATTTAAGTTGTATTCAATTTTTTCGAATTGTTTACTACTATGTTATACTGATATACTACTACTGGTACTGCTATACTATTCTATAACTTAATAATATAATATTCTGTTCTACTCTTCGAAATATTCCTATCCATTTCTCATCTCCATTTTATCTTATCCTACGCTTTGTATGTCCAACAGAACTCATAGTTGTAAGACAATGCTGAATCAAATTTATATGAATTATCAACATCAACACAGTAAATGAAATTCCCCTTTTAAGGTTTATGTTTTAAGAGTGATCTAGAGATGATGATGTGAATTTAGAGAAGAGTGATCTAGAGATGATGATGTGAATTTAGATCGCAATTGACATTTCCCTTGCCTCCCTTCTAAGAATTAGATAAGGGCTAAGGTTTCTGCCCTACTCCATTCACCCTATGCGTTTCTAGAAACAGTCCTATCTTTCTACCTTCAATAAGCTCCTCTTCACTCTTTCTAGCCTTTTGTGAATTATTGCGGTCGCCATCTTTCTTCTGATGCTACCCGTTTTCATGATTGTTAAAATGAAAGTGTTGGTGTCGGTGCTTCACAGCTTCTAACCACGTATGCTTCTTTTCTGGTCGCTTGCTGATAGTACCATCTCTTCTTCGTTACCATTTTCTGGACGCGTTCCCTGCTTTTGTTAGTACATGTCTTGTTCTCATGGTGAAGCTTGTCTCTTCAGATTTGCCGAACGGGCAGTATATTATTATTCGGCCAATCAATCTTTTTCTTCTCTTAATAACTTACCTCTTACTACTATGGGTTTACTCTCGGATTATGCTTCCTCTCTTGACTATTACTTTTCCTTCTTCATTTGCTAGCGCTACTATTCTCTTCACTTGATAATCTTCGTCTTCCGTGACATCTATCTCCTCTTACACTTGCTCTTTTCTCTTGGTACTATTTCTCTCATCTTCCCAGAAGTTTCATGCTTTTAGAATACTTTACTATACTCTCTACCTTGTTGAAACAATATGAAGTTCAAATTATTGCTTGCAAAAACAAAATGTCTTCTTATCTATCGTTGTAGTGTCAGATTCAATCTGCATCTTTCGCACTAGATCTCGTTTCTCTTCACTCTTCCGTTTTACCTTGCAAAACCTCTCAGGGTTCCTTAATGCTTCTATCTTTATCTATTTTGGTGTAGAGGACGTTAAACTGCATTCCACCTGTAATTTAAATCTGCAAATTACTTCGGGAAACTCCCCCTCGGGGGGACGTAGATATTGAGCTCCTGCTTGGTCTTCCTCAATGCAATTTCTGATTCGTTCGATATTCTACGGTTCTTATTTGGTCATTCGGTTTCCTGCTACTACGAACGTTTTTACTTCTGTTCATATTTCTGTTGATTCTTCTTCTGTTTCTATTCTGAGGTTAATGCTGTTCTTGCAGGTTCGCTTTTACGTATCTTTGAAGAGATTCTCAAGATTTTTCTTATTGACTGCGGGCAGTAGTTTTATTTGTGCCGTTGATGTTTTGTTCTTCCTGTCGTTTTTTCTCATGTTACGGGCTGTAATGGTTTAGCATTGCTGTAATATGGTGAACACTCTTTATTTATTATTGGAATGCGTCGGTTCTTTCGTTGGACTTTTCATCTTGGCCTGATGTTACACAAAATATCAAGTGGTGCGATTTTTTAAGTCCATTTTTAATATTCTTATGGACATGCCAAATAGTGCGTCTACTTGATGAACACTTTCTTTCTGTAATGCTTTCTTTGATCTCCATGTTTGGTATCAATTTCCTGAATTCTCCTATTATTCTCTTTTACGCTCTTTTGATTCTGAATTTGACTTAATCCACCTGATTTCTAATCCTTCTCATGCGGTCTACATGTAATGTTGGATTGAAGACAAAGGGTGTCCTCCTGTTTGCAAGGCTGCGATATTCCAGAAATGTTAAACAGTTGCCGTGTTTGATTTGACATGCTCGTGAAAAGGGTATTGTTTCCCATTCTACTTCTCTTACGCCTTATCCGCTTACATGTTAATAAAGGGCGCAGATTCCTTTTCGTTTTGTTTATGGGAACTTACAGATTTATAGAATTTCTAAAACTGTTGCTGATACTTATTTCTATTCCTCACCTTTATGATTTTACTTCTTCACAATTTCTATATATCAATGAAATTCTTTGAAATTTAAAATGCTTGACTATGTGTTCAGAGTGATCGTCCTAAGACTTGTATTGCAACTCCTTTTGGCAATTTCATGTATATTTTTATGCCATTTGGTTTTGTAATGCTAGTGCTACTTTCATACGTTTGGAAAGAATTCATTTTTAACGTGGTTACCCTTTGTCTATGCTTACATTGATGATCTATTAGTTGCTCCTCGTTCTCTGGAAGAGCATCTTTCTCATCTTCATACTGTTTTCTCTCGTTTATCTCAAGCTGGTCTTCGTTTAAATTTCGAGAAATGCATTTTAGGTGCTGCTTCTCTTAATTTTCTTGGCCATCAATTTCTTCTTCTGGTCTTTCTCCATTACCTGATCGTGTTTCTGCTATTCGTAATTATCCTCTTCCTACCACTCAGAAGGATCTTCGTGCTTACTTAGGTCTCCTTAATTTCTATCGTCGTTTCCTCCCCAAGGCTGCTGCAATATTAGCTCCTGTTACTGCTTTGCTTGTTCAAGGTCGTCGGGGCAGCATGACAATGGTTAATTGGATCTGATGCTGCGTGTCAGGCTTTTTGTAACCAGAAGTAAAATTCTAATGTGTCATAAAGCTCTTCTTTGTTTTTCTGAACATGGTGGTGAAACGCCGCTATTTGTGGAACGCCAGTGATATGCGTGGGAGCTTCACTAGAGCAACTGCAAAATGGTGGCTTGGCTTCTCTTCGCTTTTATTCTCAGAACTGTCCCTCCTCTGTCACCTAGCTTATAGTACTTTGTCGTGACCTATTTGCTGTCTATTCTTCTGATTAATACTTTAGATATTCTTTCTGGAGGTAGTCATTTTATGTTCTCACGGTCATAAACATTCCATTTTGCCTATTACTTCTGTTTTTTACACATTCTCTCCGTGAATGTTCGTTCATATTGATTATTGACATTACTACTGATCTTCGTCACATTTCTGGTCGTGATAACTCTGGTGCTGATGCTTTATCTCGTATTCAGGTAAATGCGGTAACGCTTGCCTACATTAGACTACTCTGTTATGTCCGGCTCAATGGGGGAGGGATCTTTTCTTCCTGCTGAATACTTATATCAACTGTCATAACTCTTCTCTTACTGATTCTACTGTCTTTAATTGTGACTCTACTGGCAAGAGTTCGTACTTTTAGTCCTTCTGCTTTTCGAAAACAGGTTTTTCCTTACCCTTCATGTCTCTTTCTCATACTGGTATTGTGGTTTCTAAAATTTATCTTCGTTTTTTTTTGGCCTAACATGCATACTGACATCTCGTTTTGGGCTCATTCATGTATTGGTTAAAAAACCAAGGTTCATAGACATACTAAACTACTTTAAGGTTCATTGTCCTTACCCTCTTGTCGTTTTGATCGTTTCACTGATCTTATGCGGCCTGCTCTTCCAGCTTCGGTGGGTGGTACTTATTATTGACTATGTTGACAGATTAGCTCGTTGCCTGAAGTTATCCCTCTTTCTTTCCTCTACTTGCGGAAATATTGCTACGTGCTTTCTTAATATTGGGGATGGCTCGTTTTTGGATGTATCCTCTTCTATGTGACTGAATGGCCGACAATTTCGTTATTCATCATCTCCTGGCGTGATTTTTTATCTCTACTTTGAATTGAGAAAATCCATTCACATACTGTATACCTTCAAAGGAAGTTCTTATGTAGAGGCCATCGACATTAAAGGCTGCTTTGCGACTGCGCCCCACTAATCGACATTTGGGTGGAAACTTCCTCTGGTTTTGATTGGTCTTCGTTTCGGTTAGGAAGATTTGAAATCTTCTGCAGCAGACTGGTCTATGGTTTCCACTTGGTTTCCTGGTGAAATATTTTTTCTTGCTTCTATTAGACCTTTAACTTTCACGGATTATCCTTTCTTTTCATCTGCTCTAAAATTTGCGTTCTAATTAGTGTTTCTTTTCTCTCCTATCCCCTGCGTATCCGAAGTCTAGACTGCTGTTTATTACACAAGAATTTATATTCTGATCTACACATGTATTTCTCTTCGTCATGACTCTCATCGTTTTCCTTTACAACTTTAACTGGTCTTTTATATTGTAGTTCGTGCCGACTATTTTTTCACAGAATTCCAAATAGGAATCTGTGTGCTGAAATGTTCGGTTGAAACGTATTAAACTTTGCTTTCCTTGACTCTACCGATTTCATCTTTCGTTGATAGTTTTTTATTTTACATGTTGCACGATATTCTTTTGTCCCGTTACGATCTTTTTATAGTTGGATGATGATTGTCTGCATTGGATCTTCCTCCTTTTTTTCCATCTTTCTTTCCAAATTGTTATAGTGCTCCTCCTTTGAGGCTGTTGTGGTTACTATAAGTTCACTTCTGTTATCTCCTGATAGTCTTATAGTACGGCACTGATTTCCTTCTTAAATTGATTCCATATCACATTGCTTCTTTGTCTTTTACTCCTCCGATTTTTATCCTGTCCTAGATTTTGCTTACCTCTGTCTAACTTTCTTTTGACTTCTTCTTGCGAATAGTTTCTGTCTACCTGTGTCTGTTTCTTCTCTCTCCTTCTGTCATATCTCTGCTTTTGACGTCTATAGTTCTTCGCCACATCGCGTTTTGGACGACGCTATAAAACCGGTACGTTTCATCTTCTTGAGAGGGAAGGTATATATAGTGCATTTTTATTATTATTTAAGTAAATTTTATATCTATTTTAGATTTTAAATTTTAAAACATAAAAATGATATAAATTTAAATATATTCATAGTTCATTGATGGCTAAGTGGGTGAACTATTATTTAGATTTTATTATTTTATACTTAATTATTATTATTATTTATTATTCATTTTATTTTATATATGATTTATTATTATTATTATTATTTTATTTTTGATTATTAATTATATATTATTATTAAATTATTATTATTATTCTAAGCATTATTATTGTTTTTATCATTATTTTTTATCTCATTATTCTTATTCTCATTATTATTATTATTTGTATTTATATTTAATATTATTATTGTTTATTAATTTTCCTCTTACATATTATCATTATTATTATTATTTATATGTATATTTATTTTTATTGTTATTGTTTTATAATATAATAGAACTATATTCACTACCACCAGTGGTTTTACTCTGATTCTTATGCTTCGATGATAACGTTGAGTGGAGACTTGTATAATCCATACCTGATCAACTCTTGAATGCAATCTGAACACCTCTTGAATCTCTTGAAATAGACTACGATTAAATTAATTTTATCTGTTAGAAAATTACAAGTTGAATTGTTAAGCTTGAAATCATTAACAACATAAAATAAAATTTATTTATGAAAGTGACAAAAGCTAGTCACTTTATATAATTATATTCTATATATATATATTAATTATAGTATATATATATATATATATATATATATTATAAATCTATATATATATTATTATATTATAGTTATATAATATATATATATTATATATTATAATTGGTAATAATATATAATATATATTATATAGTAGATAATAATTATTATTATTATATATTATAATGATATATATATATTATATATTATATATAATATCTATATATATATATATAATAAATAGTATAATGTAAGTGATGGACAGGTAACAGTCGCAATAGACCGCGGAGCATTTCGCACATCATTAAAGTGACGCATCGCATCACAGAGCTTTGCTACTGCGGATGTTAAGCGGATATTTATGATAGTCGAGATTGAAAGGATAAGGTATATGTCATTCCTTGACTAATCGTGGAAATGACAATAATATGCAAAATGATTAATGGCTATATTGAAAACAGGAACATCATTGAAGAAATTACAAAAATAGCTCTTAAGCTTGCTGTCTTCTATGATCTACCATTAATCTCATTTAAGGAAGCATTTTGAACCATTATCAAATGAAAATAAGGACAAATAAAAAATGATAAGATGTAATAAAAAAAAATGAAAAAGCTTTGGTTCTGTGGAAAATTAATGACCTTCATACTATTGGAACTTATTAGATCCCGTTATAAAGGCGAGTTTTTTTGTAACACGATACAGAAAAGTTAAATGTATTTGTGTCCAGCTAAAACTTACATCGAAAGTCTATTAATTCTCAACACAATTATAAGGAAAATAACAAAATTCAAACAAGCGTTTATATTGGAATATATAGATTCACTGAGAATTTCTACAGTCACGTAGTGATTGAAGGACACACTTACAAAAGACGTAGTGCAATGTTGAAACTACACTAAGGAAAACAGATATAGATATAAATGCTGGAAAGTTAAGTAAAAATGTTTACGCGCAGTGAGTAACTGGCTGATATCACACTAGTGTTTTCAAGTGAGAAGAGTATTAAGCATGCTGGGCTAATATAAGTAATGAAAAGAGGAACAGTCTGCAGCAGAAAGGCAGAAATTGATGATTTTCAAGCACAACCTTCTATTATTAGATGTCATTGATTAGTACATAAAAGTATAATATTCCACGTAAATCTTTTCGTTAGGGCGAATGTTGGATTATACTATGACATCACTCCGCATACTATATATATATATTATATATTTAATATTATATATATATATAATATATATAAGAATGTATAAATATATATATATTATTATATATATATATATATAATAATAAGTATATATATATTGATATATATATATAATATATATATATATATTATATATATAAATATATTATATAATATATATTATATATATATATATATATATATTATAATTAAGCGAATCAATGTATCTAAACATACATATATTTTCCTCTAATATTAATATTAGACGTTTCAAAACAGGTATTTTCTATTGTAATAATCGAACATGCACATTGCATCATATATAGATAATATATATATATTAATAATATATATTATATAATATATATAGATAATATTATATTTATATATTATTTATATATATATTATCATATTATTATATATATATATATTATATATATCTATATTCAAAACCCAATGTTTTTATTTTGAACATTTTCCCAATCCTAATTAACACCTCAAGGCTAGTAGCCCTATCCGAGGAGGGAAACTTTCTAAGTAAAGCTACTAGAATAGGACGAGGGATGATCGGTGCACTATGCACGCGATCCAGAGTCGCAACATTGCGCACTAGAAAGGCAAACACGCAAAATTTTATAAACATTCAAAGGTTTATAGTTTATACTTAAAACTGAAAATTTATAAGTGTAATCTCACTAATTTTATTCTGGATTTAAAATAGATTATATTTTTTAAAGTGATTTGTCAAAAAAAAAAATAAATAAAATAAATAAATAAATAAATCATTTCTGACTGCAATGGCACGTGATTTACAATGTATTCTGGACACCAAAGAAAAAGCAAAAAAAAAAATAATAATAATTTTAACAGTTTATGTTGAGAGAACTGTAGGTTTTCCAACAAAAAAAATTGAATGCAATAAGAATCCTACACGAATGCAAACTTACAAAGAACCGTCAAGATAGAGCAATAACTGGAAAATCTTTTAGCGTTGATAAAGCAGTGCCATTTTCTCTAGATTGCCAATGAGCTAATATTTATTTGGAACATTTCAACCCATCAAACAGAGTAAGAGGCATCGGAAAAGGGTTTCAATTGATTGATCGTAAGACCATCCAGAAAGAGAAATTGCCTATATATAATATAGTATAGTTATGATATATATATTATATATATAATAAAATATATATATTAATATATATATATTATATATAATATATAGTTATAAGTATATATATATATAAATATAATTATATATATGATTATATATATATAGTTATCTATATATAAATATATATTAAATATATATATATAATATATATATATATATATATATATATATATATATATATATATATTATATTATATATATAATAATCATATATTTATAATATTAATATATATATATTACCCTAATATAATATATAGTAGATATATATAGTATATATATTATATATATATTATATATATATTATATATAATATATTAGGGACCGCCGGGGGGGATTTTGCCGGGCGGGGCTGGCTTAATTTTGGACAGGCGGGGGCCGGGGTTAGCTAAATTTTAAAAAAACGAAAAAAAAAAAGGTAAGTTTCCAAAAAAAAAAAAAATACTGAAAGTCTTAAAACTTAAAATAAATAATATAATTTCAAATTATTAATAATTAAAATTATAAAAAAGGAAATACATTTATTAATATCATTAAATAAATATATATTCGAAAGAAAATTTGTTAGAAAATATATTGATTTATCTAGAAAAATTAAGTTGTATTAAATAATATATATAATATTATATATATTATAATATATATATTATTAAATATTATATATATATATATTATATAGTATATATATAATTATTAATCATATGTATTAATATATATATTTATATTATAATATATATATAATATATATTAATATATATATATATATATATATGTATATATTATATACTACTATAATATATTAATATATATATATATATTATATATATATATATATATATATATATATATATTATATATACTATTTTATTTTCTTTCTTTCTTCCTTCCCTGGGCCCCAAAATTTAAAGAACCTCTGTTTGAATCAGAAAGAGAGAGTAGGAGAACATGAAAACGTCGAAAGAAAGCCAGCACGCCCCCTCTGTACAATTAGATTAGTGAGAGCTCGTCCAGACAGAAAATCCACCTAGAGCTTTGGGACCGCGACGGACGCCCACTATGGTAAATCGTCAATTGTAAGGGTCATCCCCTGGCCAGGTGGGCCACAACCATGCCCCCATAACAAAACCCCGCCATTCTCTCCTATCAATCACCTTTCTTCTCGCTCTGAAGACTCACATTTCTTATCTCCTTCAGACATCGTTCACGACTCAATACAACTTTCTGCTTCGGATCTCCAGCGGTCGTGTATTCCACAAACACACTCCCACTGATACATACGCTTAACACCGGATTTCATTCATCTTTTCCACAATGACAAACCATTCAAATACTTTCATTTATTCTCTCATTTTACCCCTTTCTTCCCCAACATGCTCTATACGATTCATTTCCTCACTTTTTAATTCTTATTCACACTATATGTATATATATATATATAGTATATATATATATATATATATATATATATATATATATATATATATATATATATATATATATTATATAATAATATATATATATGAGTATATAGTAACTCTATAAGCATACTTTGTCGTATTGATATTTTACTTTAGAGAGGAAGCACTTTCTCTTTTAGTATTATGCTTTACTGTCAATTTATTTATTAACTCACTGTCACAAATAAAACTTTGTTAAAGACACTGTTATTTTTAAATGAAAATAATTTTAAAAAAGGAAAGCTAATTTTCGTCCCGACAAGCGAGACCTCTTCAGCTAAAGGGACTGGATTTCTTTCTTGATCTTCATCAGTTCAATGTGTTTCAGTTGGTCTGCTATTCTTCTTCATGGTGTTGTTTGATATTTTGATGTTTCAGATATTCATTTTGGTAAATATAAATTTGTATCTTAACTTCACCGGGATGCTTACTGTAGTTGTTACTATTTAAAAATGTTAAAGGATTCATGATTTTGCGATGGTTCTGATCATTTTCTGATCATCTTAATATTGTTGATATTGATAGAGTGGTTACGTCTATGATTTGTTAAAGCTGAATTATGCTGTCCTCTAGTGCAGGTCATCTGTATGTTGATTTTTTCTCTTTGCAAATCTAATTGGTTTTCCCTATATATGTTGTTTATTGCAAGTTATTTTGCAGGGAATGTGATAGTATAGCAGTTTGGGGAGATTTTATTTCGTTTTGGGGTTTTGAGAATGTTTTTTAAAGGTGATGTTATTGATGGAATGAGGTAATTTTGGTAATATTTGTTTTTTAACGAATATAATGGTAATTAAGGGAATTGGTAAAAAGGAGGTGTTGCTATTTTTCGGGAAAAGGTGCTATAGTACCTCTTTTTTTGCTTTGTTAAATGGCTTTTGTGATGAAAAAGTCAGGATAAGTAAAGTGATTTGAAGTATTGTGGAGTATTTAGTTTCTTGTGCTAGTAGAAGGGGAGAGCATATACGAAGGCACGGAGAAATAGAGATGGGAAAAAAAAATTTGAAAAAAACAGAACAGCTATTTTGTGTTTGGGGAATGATTAGATAGCCAAGTGTATACTCGTTTTGGGCGAATGGTGGGTTTCTTATATATATAAGTAAAATTGGCAAGTAATTGTTATCCATGTGATTAAGGTAATGCGAAGGAAGGGGATAGAGTTGTTGAAGGCATTTTTATCGTATCTGAACTGAAAGGTTGAAATAGAGTTAATTAGTTTAGGACATCAATGTAGTGGTTGGTGTTGTGAGGGAGGGAGACAAAATGTCATCTACAATATCTAATCCATAAACTATTGTTTAATTAAAGGTGGTGTAATTAATGATAAAATTCTGTTAGTTCCATATTAAATGTTATGAGTATGGGAGACAGTGGGGATCCATACTCGGCCGAAAGTTTGTTTGTAATATTTTGCCATTAAAATGCAAGAAGTTATGTTGTAAATGAGAGGATTGAATGATATGACACGGGAAGGCATCTCTCATTACAACATAAACATATATATATATTGGGGGGGGAGAGAAGGAATTGAGCACATTATGGTCCTGCGTGTGGAAGGCGACTAAGGGCGGGGTAGTTGGGTTGGCTGCCCCTACCATTATATCTTGCTAGAATGCTAAGATGCCTCGGAGAAAGGTCGTGATAGGAGTAAACGGCCTTTATCTTTCCGCGAAAATTTATGAAGACAAGCGGTTGGAAACGTAAAGGACGAACCGGTTTCCAAGAGGAGAGAGGTGAGTGATGTATTTAGAAAGGGCAAATTTTGATTTGCTATCGCTGTGATTGAAAAAAGATGAAAGGAAACGGTGAAAATGAGTGGTGTGGTATGAAAGGTGGTTGGTGTGGAAGGAATGAGAGGGGGAGAGACGGAGTTGCAATTCTGATGAGTACCTTGGTTCAGAGCTATGGTAGACTTTGTGTGTGTGTGAGTCTAGAATTATAATGTTAAAATTTAATGTTGAAAAGGTCAAGAGTATGTGTGGTTGTGACTTATGGTCCTCTGAGGTAACGTTGAAGAGAGTAGATTAAATTATTTAGGGTTATATGTTGGATGAAAAGGTGAACGGATGATGCAGAGTGGTAGTAGGAAAGTTGTGATGGCAGGAAGGTGGCTGTGCAATTAAATCTTGGTGAATTATAAAGGGACTAAGTCCTGAGTGCGCTAGGGTCTAAATTGAGTATGTTGTTACTGTGTTATTGTATAGTAGTGAGACTAATGGTCTGGAATAAGAGTATAGATCTAAAGTTCAATGTGTTCAGATGGCAATTTTGGGCGTGCTGGTGTGAGAAGAATTGATCAAATGAGGAATGACGTATTAGAGAGTTGTGGTGGTGTGAAGAAAGGGGTAAAGCGAGAGAATTAATGAAAGTTAGTTTGATAACATTTTGTGAGTACGTGGAAAGGAAGAATGTAGTTCGGTTTGGTTAAGCGGATGTATTGTGCGGAGTGTGTTGGGAAAAGACCGACTGGAAGACGAAGAAAAAGTGGATTTGAGTCAGTAAAGGAATGCCTAGAAGAGAGAAATGTAAGTTTGGTGGAGAGGGGAGAATAAAGGTGCTTAATAGGAGTGAATGGCGGGGTTTTGCGAGGGTATGGTTGTGGACTCTGTGGGCCAAGGGATGAACCTTTACAATGACGATTTACCATAGTGATGGTCAGTCGCGGGTCCCGTGAAGTCTAGGGTGGATTTTCTGACTGGGCGACGAGTTCTTACTAATTAATAGTACAGAGGGGGGCGGTAAAGCTGGGTTTCTTTTGAACTTTTGTCATATTCTTCTGCTACTGTTTTCCTTTTCCGATGCTTGTCACGTCTCCTTACTCACCAGTCTTGGGGATAAAAAGGAAGATGAAGAAGAAAGAAAGCATATATGATATATAAGTATATAATATAATATATATATAGTATATAATAATATATATAATATATATATTATATATTTATTTATATAATAAATATATATGATATAATATATGTATATATTATATATATATATATATATATATTCTACATATATGAAATATACACTAGTAAGAATTAGATGAAATTTATTTAAAAGAAAAATTAATAATAATAATATAAAATAATAATGGTAGCAGAGGGGGCGGTAAGGCACGGGCTTTTCTTTTCGACGTTTTGTCATGTCTCCTACCTGTTTTCTTTGTCCGATGCTTGGTACAGCACTCCCCAATTCTCTTGGGGCAAAGAGGAGGTTGAGCAAGAGCAGAAAGAATATATATATATATATATATTACTATATAATTAATATTATTATATCATATATTTATTATATATATATATAGCGATATAAATACTTTCCTCTAAACTTCATTGGATATTCAATATTGGATATGATGTATTTTGGTTCTTGCATTTATTTCTATATGTATCTGGTTTTAAATGAACTGGCAAGAATTGTTGCGTGAGATTTATCTCATTGATTGTAACTAATTGAACGACAGTGAAGAGGGTGGAAGTGAATTTCTCTTCAAAACAACTGAATGTATATAAAGAAATTAGTGAAAAGGAGGTGATGGTTACCTGTAAAAAAAATATATATTAAAAAATAATGTAAAAAACAGGTGAAAGATGTACAAATTTATGTTTCACAATTAAAAACCAGGTTGGGCAAATAGATTATTGAAGTTAAAAAACAATATCACTGGTATCGGGTTGAACTTTAGAGTAATCATAAGAATGTTGTTTTTATATTCTTTCAAGAACTCGGTGTAAATCACTGCTATTTTTTTATTTTTTTTACCTGGTTAAATAATCTCATTATTAAATTACTCTTCCTCGTTGACTCCGACTTCTGTGTATTCTGCGTCCATACACAATGTTTTTTAACTTAGTTGAAGAAGCATAAAATTTTGAAAATATTTAAAAGTATGAAGTAGCAAATTATATTGTGTTACAATTATTAATATTATCATCTGTTATTATATTTCATATTTAATTATATTATATATTATTATATATTATATTATTATTTATTAATTTATCTGATGTGAATTGATGAAACAATTATCATATTATCAGATTGGGTGAGCGTGCGCAAGCATAACCAAAATATCAGAATAGCTGAAGAATGCTGCAGTGCAAGTGAAAAGAAGAAGCTTTTAAAGCCCTACGACGCACGCCCTTTATAACCTTAAGGAGAGAATCCCGTTGGTCAGACTTACTAGGAGCTTCTATAAAGGCGAAGCACCGATGAAGACTACTGGTGTCAGATGTCTGACATATTGTGAGGTTTATCTCAGGGCAACGCCCCAACTCACTGCCTAACAACAACGCCATTCACCAGTCCTGTTTATGAAATCTTTCTTGTGTACATAAACTTAACCCCCTCTATCGCTTCTAAGGCATTCTTTACTGAATCAATTCCCAACTTTCTCCACTTTTTTAATTCAGTCGCAAGCGGGTTGTCGATTTCCAATCACCTGCCACTGATAACTCATCTTAAAAACGCGTCATCCTCTTTACTATACAAACTATTCATTCTATAGTTTTTCCCTCCATTTTACGCGCTTTTCTTCTTTCACACCGCAATGCAATCCCATATGCAGTTTATTTCATTTTATCAATTTTTCCCTCACATAACACGTGGCCTAAGATTGTTCATCGAACTACACTGTACTTAGATCTAATACATGTATTCCTAGACCTAGCTTAACTATTATCATCATTACCGTACAAAATGGGCCTATGTAAATCCAAGCGCGCGTCAAGACTATATGCTTTAAGTTTATCAAAGGATTCAATTTGCACAAGCCCTTTAATTCACAACTTCTATCACCTGTATCCGTTCCTTTTTTACCCAGACATAGCATATCAGGATCTACTGCAATCAACTGGGACTCCTTCTATACGCATAAACTTCCAGCTTCTAATTTAGTGTTCAAATCCTCCTTTTACCACACCCTGCCAAATCTACTATAACTAAATAACTATATACAATGATGGTCTTTTAGATACCTTTTTTTATGAAGAATACGATTATGTATGCCAAAAACCGGACTTATATAACTTTAAAATTATATTCCATAAACACTTTAAAATTTCTTCTTGCATTATAAAAATAAATTTAATTAACAGAAATTTTGTAAAAATCGCTATATTCTCCATCAAGGCAGTCTGGAGACTTAATTAACTACGGCAAACAAGTTACTTAATCTCAATAATATGTTAAAAGTAACAAAATTATTTATAAACAATAATATTGAGACGTTTACGTTGGTACCAGATACTATTTTTAAAGAATATTTAATTTTGTAATTTCTCTGAATTTTTAAAAGAACTTTCTTTTCGATAGATAATCGAAAGACGAGGCCTAAAAATCCATATTTTTTCACATAAATTATAGCAAATTATTTTATAGTTATATTCTGCACCTTCAATTTTTTTAAAATTCTTATTAAACACCTTTGAAGATATAATGAATGTTATTACAAACATTTTAACCTACTTTTACCATGGTACACATATAATTTTACATCTTCATTAAATTATTCCACAACAACATACTCATATTGTTCACTTACAACTTTAATCAATCTTTTATGTCGGTAGGTAAGAATTAGATTTAGAACAATTTTCTATCAATAAAAGATCAAAGCGATTTTGGCAAGGTTCGTTTTAGCAATCTTTAGTTAACTATTCATATTTTTATTTAATAGTAATAGTACGACTAAGCACCAATTAAGGATTATCTTATTTGCTGTTTTAGATAATTGCTGCAATATTTTTTTTACTTCATAATGGTCATCAACTTCTTAAAGAGTATAGTGAATATAATTATACTATATCTAAAAAGAATTACAAAAAGTGAAACTGAAACATACCTTTTTACCCTCAAGTTTGCGCAATTTTTCATCATCATCAAAATTATTCAAGAGCTCATTTAAATCTTCTCTTGCAATATGAAGGCAGCAGCACAATTTCTGTACACAATAAAAACAAAGAAAATAATACCTAATAATAATAATAATAATAATAATAATAATAATAATAATAATAATAATAATAATAATAATAATAATAATAATAATAATATCAAAATCTTATCAAAACAAAGGTGAGAATTTTTTTTTTTGGAGAACCGCATAAAAACTTCCAAACAAAATTGAGATTGCTTGAAAGAATTCGTTACTGCATGGGAGTCTCTGTAGAGTATTTCATAATTTCTCGGACTTGTACGACGAAGGTCATGAGTTCGATTCCTGAGAAGTTAGAAGATTATGGGTTATGAAAATAAGGTGTGAACTTTAAATTTGAAAAATATATATATATATAGCGTAATATTATCCTTGTGCTGAAAGTACGAGTTTATAACTTTCAGATCATTCCTCCATTCCAAGCTTCTTACATTCTCTCCATATGGACCCATAATCCCCTATAACTAGTCACTCCTTTCGACTCTCGCATTAAAATCTCCTATGAACAAACATACCCCTTTCTTCTCTCTTCTCCATTTCCAAGAGAACCTTAAGAAGCTCGATAAACCGTATCTTTTCTTACTCTGCATGTCTTTGCAGAGATGCCTTAATTTATGCGATATCTTTCCTTCCAATTTAATGACACACACTATGGTCTCTCACATAATACATCTGCATCTTATAAAAAAGGAGATTTCTAGGTTTCAGGAAAAATTCTACTCCATGCCTTCGTATTCTCTCTTATCATTCGTCTATAAAATAGCACTCTCAGTTTTATAAATTTCTTCACCTCCCAGTTTTCATAGAGATCACAACAATCACTATCTCTTATTTCCTTAACCCTAAACATCAAATCCTTTCCTTTCTTTTCTCCATATGATGAATTTTATTATTGCTATACCAAATTTAATAGAGTTTTCAAATATTAGTAGTCCCTTTCCATTGCCTGTATCTATATATAAGAGACTAGGTCTGTTTCTGAGGCTGACCTTGTAATTCGTAATCATTTTTTTTTATTTCTTCAAGCAGCAACTTTTCCTACTTTAGCCAGAACCCCTTTAGCTGTGCGAGCTCCTTGCCCAAGGTTAAACTACAAATTAAATATTATATATATATATATATATTATATATATATATAATATATATATTATATATATTATATATATTTATATTTATATATTTATATTATATATATATATATATATATATTATATTATATATATAAATAATATATTCTCTCTACCATCTTTTAACCGCAACAAGACTGGGGTAAGGTGCGTATCATGCATCGAGAAAAGCAATAGAAGAACATGACAAAAGTCGAGAATAGAAAGCCATGCCTATCTGCCATCCAGTCGTCACAGGACGAATCCCCTAGAAGCTTCACGGGAACTGCGACTGCGACCTTCACTAAGGTAATGTCAGTGCATAGGGTCTATCCTTGGCTCAAGGTGGGCACAAACTCATCCCCTCAACAAAACCGCCATTCATCCTATTTGCACGCTTTATTCTTCGCCCTCTGCCAAAATCACATTTTCTCCTTCAGACATATTCGACTCATCCGCTGTTTTTTCTGTTGCGTCTCCCAGCCGTGTTCCCCCAAAATAACTCAGTCATTATACTTCCGCTTTAACCAACCGACTATCATTCATGCTTTTCCCTGAAAACCATCCTCGCTCATACATGCTTATTTATCTGTCCTTTACCCTTCTTCACACCAAATCCAAATCTCTAATACGAACAATTCCTCCATTTTATCATTCTTCTCACATCCTAGCATGCCTAAGATTGTCATACCTGACACATGAACCTCTACCTCTTATTTTAGACATAGCCTCACTACTATACAATAACACAGGTAAAAACAAACCACTGGTAAGATCCTAGCGCACTAAAGTTATCCTTTATATCACAAGATTTATGCACAGCTACTTCCTGCATTCCAACTTTCTCAAAATCTGCATATACATTATTTTAATACCAACATATATCCTAAATATTTACCTAGATACTGTTCAGCTGCTCCACATCTAAGTATGGAATTCAGAAAGGATAGTCCTTCACTCACAACAATAACCTTACTCTATCTACGTTTACTTTAAACTCTCCTTTTACACACTTGCCATCTTGTACAAATCTTCTCAACTCTTTCATCACACACAACCATATCCGCATTAATAGGTGGGCACCCTCTACGTCAATACATTCTCTCCATCTTAGCCATTTCTGCCACCCCCTCCTAATTTTTAATAACATCCATAATACAAATTGAATAACTATGGAAGACATAACACATTCCTGCCTCATACCGCTATATTATATATATATATTTGAACATTTATTATTAACAATCGCTTCGTGGGTAAAACTTTACTTTTTGATTCCATTCAGAAGCCTACCACATACACCATATTTTATATACATATAATATATATTATATGAATATATAATAATATATATAATAATATTTTATATAATTAATATTTATTATTAATTATATTATATATATAAATATATATTAAAGAATAAATATATATTAAATAATTATATATTTATATTTATTTAAAATATAATTATTAATTTACAGTATATAATATAATATATATATATATTATATTTATATTATATTAAAATATATTATATATACATATATATATATATATATATATATAATATTATTAAGTCAGTATATATATCACCTGAAATAAAATACTGAATCCTTCAGCACCTTCATTTGAAACATGTTACAAGATAAAAACCTCTTTAGAGTTCTCTTCAATGGATTTGGCGTTGAGACTGCTATCACGAAGAAATAAAGTTAGAAATTTACATTGACTTAACCGAGCTAACTTTTGTAAAATTTTGTTTCAATGGTCTTGTACATGAGATGCTGGAATAAAATAATGAATATAATAATAGATAATAATATAATAAATAATAATAATAATAATAATATAATGAAGATGAATAATAATAATAATAATAATGCATAAGTAATAATATAATGTAATTATTGATAATAAATTTATGAATATGAACAATTAATTGATTAAAATATTTTATAATAATTTTCAGATGATGAAATAATGGAATTGAGATAGTGTAGATCTCGCCAACTTAGGTAAAAGCAATGCAATGCAGTTGCATGAGCTTGTCGGGTAGTTTTTCGAATATTTTTTAGAAACGTAACTAATATACTCTATTTTAGTTTTTTGATACAGAAGTATAAGAACTCACGGACTCAAAAGTATCTATACTAATTTATTGAAATTTCTCAAATTATTTTAATTTTTATAATATATATATAATATATATATATATATATATATATAATATATATATATATAATATATATATATAATAATTATATATATAATAATATTTATATAATAATATATATAAAATAATTATATATATAATAAAGAAAGAACATATAATGGGAAGAAGAAAGAAATTATGCCTTCTCTGGGAATTGAATCACAGCCTGTTGCGAATGGGAAATATACCCGATGCTTATACACTGAGCTATCACTCCACCAGATAAGTTGGCTCAGAAAGTTTATTAGAACATAACCGTAGCGTACGTCAAGGCGACATACAGGTGTCGCCGTGTATCCCTGTTCTTATGATCTTGTATTATTTTAAGATGTTAAATATTAGCATTCATGCAATTATATACGATGTAAATAAAGAAAGAAACTATAATTGGGAGATAAAGAAATTACTTAGTCTCTGGGATTGAACCCGGCTTGCGAATGAGGACAATATACCCGATGTATACAACTGAGCTAATCCCACACCAAAAGTGGAGTTCAAGAGTATAATAAGCATAAACTGAGCCCGTCGAAGGCGACTATCACAACTGGAGGATTAGTTCAGTTGTATAGATCGGTTATAATTGTCTCATTGCAACATGCGGTGTCATCCCAGAGAAGGCAGTAATTCTTTATCTTCCATTATATTTTCTTTTTACATCTTCTAATTGCGATTGATATGCAATATTTAACATCTAAAATATAAAGAACGAGGGATAGGAGAGGCTAGCTGGTGATGTCGCCTTGATGGGAGCTCGGTTGTTTTATAACTGTTCTTGAATCCTATAGCATGACAAGTGTATCGTGAATCATTTTGTATTTCATTTATGTTCTATATGTTTAGTATATATTATTTTAAGCTAGATACACAAAGCTGGTTAGGTATAAACAGCTTTCTAAGTGATTCCACGCCACTGGGATATACTTGTATGCTGCCCAAATTTCCTCAGCCTAAGTTGTCACTTGTCACCATTTTTACAATACTGTATATTTTTAAAAAAAAACTGCATATTAATTAATTTCTTATTAATTACTTTCATTTATGTCGCTGTATAATATATGTTGGTAAATAAAATTATTTATCAACATATAATTATCCAGCTAATTTCTACTTTAAAACTAAAAACTATTTATTATTTTTTAGGATTAAGAAGGGGTGGTCTGTGTCTGACTGGAACACCCGCCCTATCACTGTGTACAACTGGTACATATGTCATCTCAATATATTTGTTGTTGGTTCAAAAGAATTTGTACATAAAAAGATTGGTGGATGGTAGAAGAGTTTTTTCCGACCTTACCGCCAGCGTGCGTGCAAAAAATTTCTTTCATACTATTAAGACCAAGTTATTTATATCAGCAATTTGAAATTATGAAAAATATATTAATGATAAATGTGTGCTGTTAATTAGTAATATAAAAAATGTTTAATTTACTTTAACATTTTAATACTAATTTTCAGACTAAAAAAAATAACGATTTTAAGTTATCAGTTTTGATTATTGCTATCATATTTTTGTTATAAATTCTTTAAAATTGAGTTACTAATGTATTCCTCCCATTTCTTTACTATCTAAATATATAATTAGGATGTATTTAGCTATACGCTCTCATTTGACCACATTACTTTTTATTAGAAAAAGCAAAAAAAACAAAACAAAAAAAACATGTTCTTTTTTAGTTGGTTTAATTAAACCAAACCACCCTAATAATAATAATAATAATAATAATAATAATAATAATAATAATAATAATAATAATAATAATAATAATAATAATAATAATAATTTCAAAACCTTTCACCTACTCATACATAAAGGATTTCGATTATCCATATTTCAATGTCCTATTATCTGAAAATATCCAATCCATTTCATAAAATTTTATTTTCTTGAACAAAAACGATTTTTAAAATGTGTTTTCTTCACCCTTAAATATATTCAATCTTTTCAGTCGACTTCCCTCCCTTCCTAAATACCTTCATACCTAAAACTGACTCCTTCAACTTAAATCAAAACTATTTTAACGCCTTCTCCAAATTAACACCTTGGTTTTCAACAAAGTTATTTACTTTCTAATGATACTAATATGCTTCAATCTCTATTTTTCTCCAATTGTAACCTTATTTATATTTTTTTAATAAGACATTTTTGTTATTAACATTAATTAAAAAATTAGTATTTTGATTTTTTTTAAATTCTTCTCTTAATGGTAAAAGTTAAAAAATTACAAAGAAAAATCTATGCTACTTAACGAATTTTATTTTAAAATTTCCTTTTTTTACAGAATAAATGCTTTTGGAAAGTATTTTATTCATTTATTTATTTAATTTTATTCATTTATTTATTTAATTTTAATGAGATGGTTAAAAACCAATGTTCAATTTGTTTATAAATAAATTAAAAAAGAAGAACGGTAGAATTTTAGATATCTATATTTTAGAAAGTTTTACAGAATGCTTCTAAAAAAGAAATCAGACAATGAAAATAATGAGTTCAGGGTGGGTCGATTTTTGAATTTGATAAATTTGGGTTAGGCCAGTTTCAGAAAAGTTGAACCCTGTCAACTCCAAATGAGTAACTTCACAGCTTTTACCAGCAATGATCCAGCTGTGAGCATTGTATCTGCAGTGGATTCTGATTTGGAAACACCAAAATAATCAGAGACAGTGTGACCCCATGTGTTATTTCACTTCATTCTTTCAATTTTTTAATTTTCAGATATTTTAATTTTTTAATTAATTACCATTTAAATTGGATTAATACATGGAAATGAATATTTGTTTATTAATCTTTTAAAATGTAATTTAAACATTTTATGGTGCATCTGTATGTCTTTAGTAATAAAAAAAAAAAAAAAAAAAAATGATAAAAAAAAAAAAAAAAAAAAAAACATGAAAAATAAAATTAAGCACAGGTTGTGCTTTAAAAAAAAAATAAAAAAATCTGCTTAATACTAAACAAAATATAAAAAAAAATCTACCTGAATTTTCACTCATCTCTCCTTCTTCTACTTTCGCCACCTTTGTTGAAAGTTCTTCCAAAACAGCTTTTACTAATTCTTCTGTCAAATATTTGGATTCAAGAATCAGATTAACTAGTTGTATTTTTACAGTTACAGTTTTGATATCCCTAATAAAAGGAATCAGCTCCTCAAGCTTCTTGCTACGAAGGCCAAGACGAATGGATTTCAAAATACTAACATCACGAGCTTGTTGGCTTGTCTTTCCACTTCATATAATAATAAAGAGAAAAATTAAAAAATAATAATAATAATAATAATAATAATAATAATAATAATAATAATAATAATAATAATAATAATAATAATAATAATAATAATAATAATAATAATAATAATAATAATAATAATAATAATTTATTATTATTAAATTTTTATACTACCCACTGGTAATGTAATCAAATTATAATAAAAGGAGACATTAAATATTACCACTTCACTTTTATTTGTATTGTCAGCACAGGAAGTCGTACTTCAAATCTATTGTCAAATATCGAAATCTTCAATTTTGCGTGTGTTGTGTGATTTATATTGCTGTCATTAATATCGTCTTTCGCTCAATTACGTGTATCTATACGAGATCTTACCCCCTTCTCTCTCCCAAAGTCCTTTAAAGAAAACAAAATAACAAAACCCTCATATTCATCTACACAACTTACCAGCTTTTGTTGTCACTTACCGATTTCCAACTCTTCATCCTAACATTTCCAATTATTCATTTACCTATTACAGATCTTTTTAATTTTCGTTCATCATATACTTTAAGCTATTTTTCTCTTCTTTTCAGATCCCATTAAAACTCCAATCTTAACATTCTATCCCAAGCTACTATTCCAGATTGTGTCTCATTTAAATTATTCTAAATTTGGTTCTTTTTCCAGTCCTAAAGTTACTTATCCTGGTAGCTTTCTTTTTCTGAGCAAACCACGCACCACTTTCGTAAATAATCATATTTTAATTTAGTAATAATTTGACACCTTCTCTCCATTATTTTTACTCCTCTAAATTCTTGCGTAGCTTTCCCTGATCACTCCAAGTAACTTCCCTTTTCCTCACATATTTATCATCCTAACACAAATGGACAACTACTTCTCTATCATCTAAATTTTTCTTACCTTTGTCGCAACAGGAATTTTAAAAATTTCCTTGGCTTAAACTCCTACAACGTTCAATAATAACGGCTCTATCTACCTAAGATTTTAATCTCGTTATTCTTTTTTTAAATAAATTACCAGGTCTTTCATTGCTTAAATGTTTCTGTACTACAAAAACGTCTCATTTCAACATATACAATTGCATTCTCTAGGTTACTCAAGAAAAGGCTGCTTTTGTATCAATACATGTCATCATTTCTTTTGATTTGTATTTATAAACAATAATAATAATAATAATAATAATATTAATAATAATAATAATAATAATAATAATAATAATAATAATAATAATAATAATAATAATAATAATAATAATAATAATAATAATAATAATATTAATAATAATAATAATAATAATAATAATAATAATAATAATAATAATAATAATAATAATAATAATAATAATTCCAAAAAAATTAAAAACATAGGGAAACACTTTAACTAAAAAGTATTTATATAATTTAAAAAGCTATAATATGCTTAACTATATTTTTCAAAAATATAAACATTATATTAAAAACAATAAGACATACCTATAATTCAACACAAAAATTTGAATTTATCAAAGTAATTATTTGAATATATATAATATATATATATATATATATATATATATATATATTATATATATATATATAATATATATATATATATATATATATATATATTATATATAATATAAATATATAATATATATATATATATATATATATAATATATATATATCCTATATATATATATATATATATATTGATATACTATAATATATATATATATAAATATATTATATTATATAATATATAATATATATATATATAATATATATATATATATAATATATATATATATATATATATAATATATATATATATAAATATAATATATATATATTATTGATGTTCATACCTGAGACAAGATGGGAATAGCGTAGTAGAAGAAGAGTAGAAAAACAAGTCCATTTCCACACATTATATACACGTTCCAACAAACAAACAACACAAAATTCTAGCACACTATGCTAAAAGCATCCCACGCAGCCACAGCATTTTCAGATAAGATAACCCACTACACACCATTGTGTTTCTTGCTTGGTACAGCTCCAAGCACGAGACATGTGAACAAACAACAATCTTTCTATATTATTATTATTAATATATATAATATATATTATATAATATATCTCTAATATATATACTACATATATATATACTATTACTATAATATAAACTATAATATATATCTAATTATATACCATCTATATACTAACATAATATCCACTAATTTTTTTTTATGCTTTGCCTTATATATTTTTATTCATTTTTATTTCTATGCTTATTCTTAATAAAAAAAATTCAGGATGGCATTTTTGGTGATTTTTTGATTTTTTTTTAAAAAATTCAATTTGTTATTTTTTTTGAACTTTCCATCTAAAAGGTTACTTTTGCATCTTTTAAAAAGATTTAGCTATATATCCATTTGTAACCTGCAAATCCTATATTTCACCGTGCGTTACGCATCCCAAAACAAATTCATCAAAATCAAAAATCATACAATCTGATTTTTTTTAAAAAACATCCAAAAATCACCAAAAATGCCATCCCTGATTCTTATATATTTAAATTTTTTTTATTAATCATTTTTTCAATTTATCTCTATCATGTCATTATTTAGATGGGCTTGTTTTTATTCACTTATTCACTAATAATTTAATATATATATAACATATTATTATTTTTATTATTATTTATTATTATCATTATTATTATTTATTATTATTGTTGTTATTATTAATCTATATTTATTCTATTTTAATTATTATTACACCCTTTTTTTTAGTACTATTGTCATCTTCCCATTTAATCATTTTATTATTGCTCGTTTCATATTTTTTTCTGTTCTTATCATTTAAGCTTATTTTCTATTTGTTTTAAATTATCTCATTGTCCATTGCTAAATCCGTTTTTATAGTATTTTTTTAGCACTCACGGGTCAAAGTGAAAAACTCAACTTTTTTAGCTGTGGATTACTCTGGATTTTGGAGAAACATTTAAAGTATTGTCACTTTACACAAAGTCAAAATTTTATGCTCTTCAACTAATATTAGAATGGGAAGAACCATATAATTAGTTTAATTTTTTTTTATTTACTCCTCCGCCAAATGAAGAAGAAAGATTTGATCTTGAAGGTAAAAACTGTTTTACCACACTCCCCTCTGAGAAATTTTTTTTTTATCTTCTTTATATGTATATATATATATATATATATAATATATATATATATAATATTATATATATATATATATTATATATATATAATTTCTTTCTTTATCCTCCCAACAAGTCCCCACAGATGAGGTAAGGTGCCCAACATGCACGGAAACTGAATAGCAAATGTAGAAGAGCATGATGCAAGTCGAAAGGAAAGTTCCCCACACACCTTCCTTTCATACCCTTAAGTGGGAGCCCGCTGCAGCAAAAAATACACACTAGGACTTCACAACTCCCAACAGACTCCCACTGTGGTATCTCGTCAATTTAAGGGTTCATTGTCTTGGCTTGGCCCACAACTATGCTACTTCACAAAACCCCTCAATTCACACTTATGATGCAGTTTGTGGGAGAGGATGATCCGGTCATCAAGTATTGTCTGGTAAAAACAATCGGACGACCTTACATCGAATCCTTAGATTTTGTCAAGACTGTTAGACATAGTGGATGCAATAAATTCATGTCCTCTCACATATACATCAAGCAACAACGATGTTATTCCGTTCACTCCAAACAGTTTCTTCAAACCTCTCGCCAAGACTAGCATAGTTTTGCCAGAAGCTGGCAACTAAACACAGTTCTGGAGTTTTCCCTCGACAACTCGAAATGCTCGAAATTACCATTTAGAAATATAGTCAGTCACTGCGTGAGTCGGGAGTGTGAGAACTGACTCAGAGTCGGGGTCGACTTTGGTTGGGACTGTTTAAGAATTATAGTCACTTTTCTTTTCATTTCGCTTTCATGGAAAACACAGGTCACATTTTGCATTCGTGGAATAAAATGAAAAAGATTGATTACCGTTATTTAAGTAACAAAAATGACTTAACTTAAAAATTAGTAAACAGTCATCTGTTATTAAGATCGAACCAAATACTTTGTAACTTCGAAATTAATAAGCGTAATTATTATGACGAGCTTATAACTATAATTTAGCACTAGGTTCTATCAATTTCAACTTTTAAGTAAGTATGCAATTTCGACATTTGAACAATGGATTCAAACTTTCCATCTTTACTATTTAAGTTAAGTATACAATCTCTTTACCCACACAAAGGTGAACAAATACCCGATATACATTTCTATGATCTTGTCTTAAAGTTTCGAGAGATGTGAAATTCTGAACATCGAATTATAAACCAGACCTTTCCATACTTGAGTAAGTCGTATTGCTATACTCGACACTATATATTTGTTGAGGGGTTATTCACTATGTATACCACTTTATTTTCTTTTATTTGCCGATTCTATTAATTCTTGTTTATTTCCGAGCATAAAATCAAAAGGCCTGAAATTCAAGACCACTGATGAGAGGGAATTCGAGTTGATGAAAGTTCGAAAGGTAAATGTTTGGCCAAAAACAAGAAGTGGATTCTAAAAAGAGTTATTGGTCATTTTCTTCAATTACCTAACATTGAAGATTCTGATAAAAAAAATCAAGATTTTTTCAAGCATTATATAAATTTAAATTCTATATTCCTGATTCGTGCCGGTGACTGTAAACTAAATATTTAACTTGATGATTACAGGTTATCAAATTGAGCTATTGATGATTTGGATGAATTACTTATGTCCCTCATAACTCGGGAGCTCGAATAATAACTTATCGGTAACTTTTAGACTTTATGAAATTAGTTATTCTACTATTAAAATAACATAACTTGTAGTAATATAAACAATTAAAACATATCAAGTGAGTGAATGACAGCTATGTAAAAGAACTGCCCTTATTGTAACTCTGTTGTCAGGTTCTTTAAAGAAATATTTCCTTATACATTAAAACTTTACCCACACAAAGGTAAACAAATAACTGATATACATTTCTATGATTATTTCTTATTGAAGAATAAGGGTAAGTGTAATAATATTTATTAAATTACTAACTTGCTATTTTTGGCAACATTGAAGGCAGCAACACGAGGACCTTGCTGAGGCAACCAAACTTCTAAAATATTTCTTCTAGGTGCGTGAATTATTAGAAAAGGCACTTCTTTTTTCTTTTCATCTATTTCACCATGTATATTAATCCAGCCACATTCCGCATCTCGGTAACCTTTAAACAAATAATTCTAATTATAATTAACAATCCTAGTAACGTTTCATACATACTCTACAGTTTTCATCTTATCCACAACTGCAACACACAAAAGTTAAACAAAAACTTATTAGTTAAACATTATAGAATAAATGTTATTCCATGGAAAATATTCTTCTGAAAGAATGGGAAAATTTTAGATATTTTTATGATTTGCCGACTACTTTCAAGGAAATAAAATCAATAAGAATAAATACTGAAGAGCTCTTAAAAGAGAGAGAAGGGCACCTTACTAATATTTTTATGACATTAATCCATGAAACATCCAAGCAACTTGCCTTTAAACATTCTAATAACATAATTTTTCTGTACGTCTATAACGCTAACTCGACCAAAGTCATCAGTGACGGCTGCAAGCCGTCTTGATGTAGACATTTGAATTGATGTTCCTACTCTTCTTTTATCTGGAAGTGTGTATCTGTCAAACAAGAATAATTTACTTAATATTATTAAAGGTTTTAATAGAAAACGGAAATTTGAAGAAGGAGGCTCTATTGTAAGAGATACAGTATCATACGCATTAGTGAAGTGTAAGATATATTGCAGAAGGAAAATAAAGTGAAAAAATAAAATAGTATATGCAACAGAAACACCGAATAGAAAAACTTAATAAAAGAAAAAACAATAATGTTGAAAAATTAATTACTGAAAGAAAGAAAATATAGTTGATATTATTAAACAAAAAAATTAATTGGTAAATGGACATTACCTAAGGACTAAGGAATAATCACTTGAATCATCTCTACTGGAGGTAATGAAAATAAATCTAATGAAGTTAAAGGAGTAATATATTCTGCAGATCAGTGTCCTGGAATTGAGGAGCAACTTTCTTTCAAGTTGCAAAGTTTCCTAATAAAAGAAGTCACGATTACTGAGCTCTGTGTAAGGAAGTGAAAAGTTCCACTCTCAACAAATTGTATCTGTCTTATCAATTAATTCATAACATATTTATATTTGTATAACCATCAAATTCACTATAAAGGGTTGTGAGTAGAATAAAGTTCAGCTTCAATTTGATGCCAGTAGTCGACATGTGGCTCAAAGGATCCTATCCTTTCTTAAAAAGAGTCGCTTGACAAAATCTTCAATAATCTGTAGAGAATTGTCACAAAAGCACATCAATTACTATTCGAAATTATTAGAGAATAACCTAATTGTAGTGATGTTTACACTATATCCAATCGACCAGATTTGAGTGAAAATAAAAGTGACTGTTTGATGGTTATTATTATGGATACACGCAGTCATTGTTATTCATCACTTTACATCTCTTGGTATTGATAAGGATTATACTATTCAAATAAGTTAATTGTTGATTAGTTTCATATGATCATAAGCTCTTACACATAACTCTCAAGAATTAAAATCTTACAAATATTATCACTGATACTGACTATACAAAGAGAGTCTAATAAACGTCAGTTATTTGTTTATTAATTTGGTATGCCCTAATTAATAGGATAACATTGAGATTTAATAGAGTATTTCCTCAACTAGTAGAATTGATTAAATGTATCAGTGGATCTGCTTTTAAGTTAGATAATATATTCACTTAAATCCTTCCAATAAATGAGCGAATAAATATAACTTAATTTATTATTATACACAATTATATAAAACATAAGATTTATCTATAATCCACCGTCTAAATTCTTATTACCCAGATTTATGGTACACTTGATGTTTAATTAATCTGTGGAACCAGGTTATAGAACTAAATGCATGTACCTTAAAATCCTGTAACACTTCAGTAATTTTAATATACTTTAAAAATTAATGTGATTTATATATCAAAAAGATAAAATAAGTAGACTAAGCTAAGTGATTAGTAGAAGACATGATTTCTCTAAAATTTTTATGAACTTGCTAATATTAATAGGTTATTAGATGCATTGCACATACATATACTATAAACTCTAAACTACTGAAGATGATTTGAAACATATTGAAAAATTCAATGGATCTAGTTATTAAATAGAGTTATCAATAGATGGAAAATAATATCTATAGCGATATGCTTTACCTAATTGGATTGAAGGATATAAGACTTCTTATTCGTTACGCTACATAACTCATAACTCCACATAAACATGATGCACATCATTACAGCACTTTAATTAAAGATAGTATTAGGAATAATTATGTACTCATGATAAGAAATAAATTTAATGTTTTAAGTGCCTATTGGATGATAATTATTTCCAGCTAGTTAATACTGATGTATAGAGTATTGAAATGAGTATTCAGTAGTATCTCACTCTGAGAGATACTATGATACTTAAAAAATAAATTAAGTATTTAACAAATTCACAGACCTTTATTATCTAAAACTGATGTAAGATAGTATCACAAAGGTCACCAGACGCCTGTATATTTAAACTATAAATCGATGAAATAAGTATTGAGGTAAGGAGTGAAGTTTAGAAGTAGAGGAGAATTTTTAGGAACTTAGTGACTCATAATATAAGTTTAAGATTCTATATATGAAATGTGTATATCTGGCCCAAACTATGCAAGTTAAATAAGAGAAAAGATCATAAGATTTCCGAGAAATAGGCTGCATTTTCACATAAGTAAAATTTTTCGAGCTACATTGGCTTAAGTACATACTAGACTGGGTAATAACAAGAGATTTATAGACTAAAACTGTTTTATCATGTGGGAACATTTAAATAAACAAATTTTTAATATGAATATACTCACTTCACAGTATGTTTTATAACGATAATACCCTATAGGTGTGACGAAGAGATAAAACCATGTTATGTGGAATATTAAGATAGAGCTATAGAAGAAGAGAAAATTTAATGAAAAGCGTAGATTTTAAAATTAATTCAAGGAGTAGTAATAGGAAGATGAACTTTAGAAAATTAATAGAAAAATAGAAATGAACTTAACTAGTACAATAAGAAAGTAGCAAATGGAATTGCGCAGAAATTAATTTTTAAGTCATCAAGGTAAGATAATATCAAAAACCTGTATAATGCTCTTATTCTAGCTATTAATCTAAATTTAAAAATAATGAATAGGACATTGGTTAAAAAAAAAATTAGGATTATAGAAAATTTAGTGATTGATTACAATACTAAGCGAATGTTGTATCAACACACTTTTCATGAGTTATTTTGCTCTATCAGTGTTATCTGAATGGTAAAGATTAAAATAATAGTTTCGATATATATCATATATAGAGACTAATAGTTTCTTGTAAATGCATGTAACAATATGAACTTACAGAACTATGACTTTGGATGTAAAAGATTTAAACGTTTATTATGATAATATCTGATCCAAGTCAAAGCTGTCAGAGTCCTGAATGTATATAGTATGGTAAGAATTCTTAGGAACAGAAGGGGTAGTAACTCATATAAGCAATTATGACAATAGAGCACATGAGTTATTAGATTTATTTATGTAAAGCTGATTATATACTAATATTTGGTGAGTATAGTTAACCCATTAAACTATTGATGAGATTGTTCCCCTCGTAGATGTTGTATGATAATAGAAAAGAGTATGTTAAAAACCTAATTTAAGTAATTATAGGCCAGTTAGATTAACATCTCTGGTGGTATAATAAAGTAGAAAATATTGTTAATAAATATAAATAGGTCATCATTAGAGAATTTATTTTAGAAGATAACAGGGATTGTATGACTCCAGCAGGTTTCAGAAAGGGTAGGTCATGCCAAAGATGTTTTTAGTCATTATAGATGAATAACATAGTACTTGAACTGCATTGACAGACGAGTAGATCCTATGCTCGTGAGTCTTGCTATTTACTTTGGGTTCACGAGATTGAGAGAATAGCCTTTGCTATAAATGTATTCACATGTGTAAAAGCATTTTTCACTATGAATAGAGGCTTGATTGAAGAAGGTTATTGCAGTATGATGTATATGTGGAGCTGGCTCACAATGTGTTGTTATTAAAGTGCGAGGTGGTTTGTCGCTATATAATAACTAGTATGCACCAATCATAAAAGTGCGCATATATAATTTATATCAATATATATTATGGTAATAAATAGTGAAGGATGTCGGATGTGTCTATCTATGACACAAGAGTTCACTGTTCTGTGCGAGAGAACACATTATATATTGACAACTTAATTCAATCATAGTGAAAAACCGATTGTGTATTATAGAACAGTTTGGCAAATTAGATAGTTTGTGAGACTTAAATATATCTGCAAAGGTTTCTCGCTGCATAGTGAGCCAACACTGAGTAAGCCCACGAGTGAACAGTAGGCCACCACAAGTGTAAGAGAATGTACGTCCTAACGATTGTAATACTAATAAGATATTTCCAACAAATGATTACTTATGATCAAACTTCTTGGTGGGCAGATAAGTGGGGTAAATGAAATTTGAATAGTAAAAAGTGTAAAGGTCTTCACCTAATTTTAAAGTTTATCTATCACTCACAAATATCAAAAGTTTTTAAACTACGATATATTAATGTGAGTGAATTATGGCTTGATGATCTAATGGATACTACAGTATAGATAAAGTAATTTTTTAAGGTGAGGATTTCTTAAACAGTAATTTAAATTTTCTTGCTAAACAGTGTTTGGAAGCTAGAAATATAAGCTAATAAGTATGCATGGCATATAAAATAATCGCAGATGTTGTTTAACAAGAGCATTATAGAAAGTAATAAATAAGTTAAATTGTATATAATACTATGTTGGCAGTAATAGAGTATTGTGCATCAGTTTGTCACTCTATTAAAATGAAAAGACTTATGAGTAATGTCTAGAGCGAGTGCAACGTTAGGAGTGAAACAAGGATAAATATTCTGGTTTGAGGGTGAGAGCTATGAAAGGAGAGTGTTAGGTAGATTATAGAATTAGTTTTGACTGTAGAAAAGGTCGATATTTCATAGAGGTGAGTACATGAAAATATCCTTCTGATTGAGAAATATACAACCAGTAATATATAGTAAGACCAACAAATTTGTCATTAGTAGATATATCATAGCATATGGACAGTGATCCTAGGTGAGCATATAAGAAAAATTAAGATGAAAAGGCATGCCAGTACTTATGAATTATAATGAAGTAAGTCATTAGCATATTCAGTAAACTAGGTTATTGTTAAATTATATTTGATGCATACATCAAAGGGATGAGTTAGATGTGACTCTCAATTGCGCATTTAAAAAAAAGGGTTTGGATGGGTTATATATGATATAGGATGGGTTTATGGGTATACAATTAATATATTTAGCGAAGCCTATATTGGGCGGTTTTAGTTACAGTAGTATTATTAGTTAATCTGCATGCAGTGATCATAACTTTATAGTTATATATATAATGCATTGAATGGTTTTGCTAACAGAGATATATCAACTTAGTAATATGAACAAGGTGAAAATGATAAACATCAAGGATGATAATTGAGGTATCATATATGATTAATATATTCATTAGTTTTGACTAAGCCAAATTTAGGTATGATTTGTAGGTTTACAGTAATATTAGCAAGCCCTAGGTGCTTATTGAGTCGGATTTTTGAGCAATGAAATTGTTTGGTAAGTTATGGGTTGACTGGAGAGAACAGTCATTGACAGTGACCGCGTGGTTGGACTCTTACTGTCTCTATATTCTTAATGTTTAATGGTCTTTAACTATTACACTTAAACTACTCTTTTACCATCTTTATAAATGAGCAGCCTATACTCTATATATATAGACACAGATCGTTTTGTCTTTACCCTGTATTAAGTGCATTTATTTACCGTGTATCACTAATAGAATCTAAATAACATTTGCTATCTACATGTTATCCTACAGAGTACTGAAAGAAGACTTAGTACTCTAATCGTGTCTCTAGGAAGAAAATGTTTATAATAATTCTATTTATCTCGTGTAAGACGACAAGTACGGCGAGTTTGACTTATTTTGCAATGAGAAGGATCAATAAAGCGAAAAATCAAAACCATTATATTGGTAAGCATAGAATAAGTACAGGCTCGCAATCTAGATTCTGTTTTATAATGAGGTCTATTACAATGCGCTAAGCCTTCATCTTACCTCACTAATTATCTAAATAATTCTATCATGCTCTATTGTGTATATAGGTATTATAAGCAATACTTATCTATTTAAATCTAATGATATTAATTATGTATGTTCTCGATTGAGATTGTATTTAGTTTGATTTTTATTAGTGGCAACTGATCCACAACTTAAAGATATATTGTGTATCATGGATATGTCGTTTAATTAGAATGATAAGTATATTGGTGGTTTTCGCATGCTGATGAAGTTGGAGAACTACTTAATATTAAATAATTAATTAATTTATCATTAAAATAAATTTTATCTTTATTGAAGCTTTGTTATAAACTTATGAAGAAAGTAGTAATATATAGTTCAATCATCATGATATACTGTAAAGATAAGTTTTACTTGTATAATTCCATATTTACCACTACAGATATGGATTTTAAATTACTAGTAACTAAATTTTTCAATATAAGGAGTAAGCATTACATTGAGAGAGAAAAAGACAATTGTCTGAGTTATCAAGCTGTGTGTCGAAGGAGTTGTGTTGTTGTATACTTTAAACTAACTGCATTTGAGTTTTTATACCTCGTAAACTTAAGGTGAATCTCTAAGTTTAATTTATGAGTTAAGGTATATTATATAATATAGGCTATATATTTGGGTCTTCATTGAGATGAAAAGGTCCCTTCTGATGATTTAGAACTCTTGTATCACTCTCTTTATGTTATCACTATAAACAACAGATATATTCTCTTCTTAATATTCGAAAGCTGAATGTGTCTTTCTCACCTTCTACCGACAAACTCTTTTATCATATTTTTATGATCTGATTATATTCAAAGTCTTGTTAAAACTCTTTATTTCATTAATGTATGTGAAGCTCTCCAACAACTTATGCTAGCGTTATTATGTAATTTTAATATGAGATATTAATAGAGTTGAAGGTTATCTAGTAGTTATAGTGTTCTCAAAGTAGCACCAGGTGCGACTCCCCTCAATATCTAGGGCTTTACCTCATCTCTATGATAGTTTATTGTGTTCTTAATTTATTTCAATATGTTTACTTATATACGAATATTCATTAATATATATACTTGTCCACTAATCTAGAGAAGCCTACTGAGCCTGAGTCAGCGGCATAACTATACATACCATTTATTATTTCACGCAAGGTTGCTTTTACCAGAACTACACCAATTACCTCCATTACAGCACCAAAGCCGCATTAGCTGAGCATCCATGCTTCTCAGGTGACTCAACTCCACGCAATTACTATTCATTCATTCCCTCGGGGTCTATTAACATATCCTACCACCTATTATCAAAGTACGTCTTGTACTATTACGATTCTTCATAACCGGCATAAATTAATCACTAAATTATTGACCCCCTACCCAGTCTCAGTCTCGCCGAATCTATCCTGTTTAACACAGGCCACCGCATATATATAATATATTAAGTAATATATATATAGTAATAATCAACCAACTATTCTCTCGTACCTATATAGGCGATTCTTTTAAAAATTCATCGAATATATCTAATCTATTATATTTGACTTAATATAACATCACTTATTAATTAATTCATTATATATTACAACGTTATTGATAGTCCTCATTTTTCCTCCCTTCTTGTAAATGTACTTACATGTTTACGTCTATACATGTATTGAGTTCAATTGATGGGCACGTACAGTTAAGCATATCGATAATATATTAAATTTTTATGTTCAAACTTTTATATCCATCATCCGATCTTTCATAATGGATATAACGCTCTCAATTATTATTTAGTTTTATTTTATTACTTGTATCTATAGTCACTCTTTTATTTCCCATTGCTATAAGCGTGGCGGTCACGTGTATCGTGTCAGCTTCCCTATTTCTCTCACATGTACTCGCCCATCACACATCCTCGTCAGCCTCCTCATTCATTCGTATGCTCGCTTAGTAAATAACCGACCAGCCCTAAGGTAAAGCAAATCTGATCGCTAGCATTTCTCATCTTCCATCAATCAATTTGCGATACTCCACTTCTCTCTTACTCAATCCCTCAACCTCTCTTCCCACTCCTCTCTTCCTCCACTCACCAATCTGCTGTTCTCATCCATTCCGTTCATTCATCTCCTAACATCATATACTTGCTCTTGGTCCTCCACACCTTTCTGCTCTCCTTCACCATATCACATTCATAAGTCCTCTCAATACCCCTCCTCCCCACTGCGATCCAACAGCAAATCCGTTCGCTCCCTACACACGCCCTACACTAATGTAACCGTATACTCTCTGCTCCCCATTCTCTCCAGAGTCCAAACCATCTTAACATTCTCCTTATCCGCTCCTTCCTCACGCAAACCATTACTTCAACCATTTCCAGATATATCGAGTCTCATTATTTACCTCTTTTAACCTTCTCATTTAGCTAAAAGTCCAAGTAAGCTTTTGAAAATATAAGAATGGCGACTCGATCAACGTATCTATTGACCACTCTAACTCTCCACCTACAATACCCTCTCCACATGCAAACCCATTCTTTCCTATATCTTTTTATCAAACTCCCAAGCTTCCTCAACACTTCTAGCTACTTCGGGAGACTCTAAAAGAACTCTGATCACACCAAAACGCGTTTTTACTACTGAGCGCTTATCTCTTTGCTATTCTATTCACACCCATCAAGCTTAACGCCCGTAGGCATCTCGCCAACATCCGCCAATGTCTGGCTCTGGTACTGAGTCAAATGCCTTTCTTCAAGTCGCAGCTTGGAAACACAAGGCATCTATAATACAGCTGTTTTTTATTCAATCTCATAGCTTATAATAAATTTCTCGAGATATTATGATAGAATACATACATTCCCTTCTCAACCACTTCAGCTTCCATAAATTCCTTAGAGCAAACAACAGATCCTCAAGATATACCACTCACACTTGCCCTTCTCCATTGCCCCTCATTACTTCGTTCCTCTACCTCCAACTGGACTTTAGATTATTCGTCGCCTCCATCTCCATCCCCCTCCCTTCCCTCTCACCAACCTCCCCATCCCTCACAATCATCTCCTGAAAACTTTACTTCATCTTCTCTCTCATGATAACATCCTTTCCGTAAATTTTCCTCACTAATGCATCATAATACAGTATATCCCCCCATATGCCCCCTCACAATGTCTTCCAGTCCATCACCTCTCTCTAACACATTTTAAACACTTGCGCACTAAACATCTTACCCTTCCCATCTAACGGGGAACTCACAGCACTCTCCACTAACTCCATTTTAAGAAAAACTGTTCAGACACCATATTACCTTTCTATATACACATTTCTCTAACTCCATCACATTCAGCTCCCTACAATCACACTAATGCAATTCACCCCTCTTCGCTGAACTACTTTTCACTTGCGTACACTCACACCGAGATGGTTATGTAATATACGATAACATTAGTGCAAATTATGGATTCATATGTAAAATGCAATGTAATACACTACTGCGAACTTCTTTAGTTTACACCTAGTCCTTCTCTTATGTTCTCAGATTTACAAATCACAGATTACCCACTAGCACTTCTCCCTCCCGTCATAGAAATATTCGTAACTACATGGACATTTCCTCATAACATTATCTTTCACAACATACTTGAGGAGGTAAAATTGCCTAGCTGAGCTTGACATCTATACAATCTGCACGAATATTTTGCGCGTCAGTATATCTATTATTCTATAATCGTCACAGGTTCAAATCTATAGTAATTCTTTACTCATCTAGGCCACTGGCGCTCCCCTCAGAATCTGGCTTTGGCCCTCCTTCGGCTAGTATTGATTAATCTGTCTTCTCTAGCTAAATTTTTCTGCTATCATTACTATTTATACTTATAATCAGAGAATTGTCCCTGCATATAAATGTCTCCTATATCAAAAATCACAGGATATTACTGCTGTTACCACTGACGCTCAATTGCATGTCTTTTCCACTCGATTCCTGTCCAGGAGGCACAACCAGACAACACAACTCACATTATTTCTAGCTGACCTCACTATGCCACACACGACATTACTACAATCAATCATGAAAACAAGTTCTGACACAAGGAGTTCACACGGAGTATACACATACACTCTGCTTACACAAATTACACTTTCCGCTAATATATCTCACCATGATTCTAGTACACTCTTTCGAGTGACGATATCACGTGAGTATGTATAATTTGTCCTATCACTCATTGTGTTGATTCATCTTTTTTTGTATTTCTCTATCTATATCACCATCAAACCCTTTCCTATTTTCACTAATTTAATTTGCTGTCCAACTTTTGTCTCTTCAGGCTATTCCCTCAGGACATGTTTGAAATATAATGACACAAGATTTTTCAATACAATTGGGTTTCATAAAAATAAAAAAATTAACAGAAGAGTTAAAGGGCGTGGACGAAAAAATGACTCCATTCCCGTATCGCGAAGTCTTTAATTTTTCGCATATTAATTTCTTTGGCTATATTGAAATGAAAAAATTGGTTTTAGCCGCTTGTTTAAAATGTCACCACCCTCTGCAAATTAGTAGTCTCGCGCGAATACACTCCGCGTGAGCTACCTCACAAAGACAAATACCTCTAATAATTACACACCTCCATGCGAGTGCGCGTTTCCTTTACTACAGGGGAACCAAACACCATCCTCCCATCCTGTGGTAACCTGCGTTCCCTTCTCCAACATAAATTTATGATAACGCTGTACGCCATTCCTCTACCTCCTCTGCTCCCATACTGTAACAGTTTCCATACCACCACATGTGAGGCTGGCGGACATCTAGACCTTGGTGGACCTTTCCTTTTTTCCCTTAGTTATCGGCCCTATTAATTGTCTTCCATTTTGTATTTCCATTCTCGCGCCGTCCCTCTCACACCCACAACCTCACCTCTGAAGCATCCTCATCTCTTCCACCCCAATTCATTATAATCCTGCTTAAAATGATTCCCCAATCCTTTTTCCTAAATCCATCTTCACCTCCATAGTCCATGGTCCCTTCATCGCCCTCCCTTAACCCTCTGCCCTAACCCCTCCCTCTTCTTTTCTATCTTAATATTTCTTCTTTCCAGAATATTTTGCTCCTGTTTGCAAAATTTTCTGTTCAACTTTTCTACACCATCTATCATTATTCTGCATTTCTCTTTCGCCCTTTCCACCGCCCTTTTTGCTTCCACTCTAACCCCTTCTACTATTCCTACCCAGCTTTGCCCTTCTCCTATTCCCCCAACCATTTCAACATAGACCTCTTTTTTCTTTTTCACCCAAATCTTTCACCTCCTCATATCCACATTCACTTCCTTTGCCTTCTACTTGCTCCCCACCGTTGTTTTACTCCGCCATATCCTTCTGGCTTCTTCACAAAATTGTGTCTTTAAATCTCTTCACTCCTCCTTCCCACAATCCCTAATTTCTCGTGCCCTCTCGACGTCCTCCCCTAATCCTGCCCTACCCTCCTAAATCGCTCTTACACAACGTCTCACTCAAGTTTTTCCAACCTTACATGACTTCTATTTTGCCTCTTACTTTCTCGTTTCTCTAGACGTTCACCTATCTTCCCCCCTACCTTAACATAGCAACCACCAAGATAAGTGATCCAGATAAACCCTAACTGCCCCTGCTGATACAAGTTTACATCCAGTAATCTGCCTCTATCTATCTTTGAGACACACATAATCCAGTAACCGCCATCCCCCCCCGTTATTCTCCACTCTATCACATGTATACTTATGATTTATCAACTTTTCTTTAGACGACACAACGTATTTCAACATCAATCTTTCTTTATTTTCAACACATAACTTAACAGACTTTTCTCCATTAACATTTCCTTTTCCCCTACCCCAAATGGACTTATAATTCTCCATGTCTCTTCTCCTTCCCACTCCTGCATTCAAATCTCCTAATAAACAAATTTTATCATTAACGCCGGGAAACTTTTCGCACACACATTCAACTCACTTCCAAAAAAACTCTTTTCTCTTTCTCCTCCCTCCCTCGCTCTATTTACTGGTGCATAAAAAATAATAAAAACCCACATTTCCCCCCCAAATTTACTTTAAACCCACATTATTCTCTGGAATTCACCTATTTGCACACTTTTACTTTATCCCACACCTCTTTCCTCAGTAACTATCCTACCGCTTCCCTCGCCCTCGCACTCTCTCGTTCACCCCCGAAATCATACCTTTAATTTTTCCAAAGACCATCTCCTTCTATCCTTTCAGCTTAGTTTCTGTTAACCCTAACACATCCAACCTTTTTTGCTTCAAACATTAACCCCACTTCTTCCTTTTCAGATCCTCAATTATCCCTCTCACATTCATAAAACCCACTCTAAATCTACTCTCGTTTTTGCCCATCCTATCTCTTAACTCTCTCTTACTCTCCTTAATCCTGACCCTCTTTATTCACACGCACTCTAAAACTTTCTCCTATTCCCACACTAAATTGGCTGCACGTTTATTGGGATCCCACAACCGTGGGCACTCCGCAATAACCTCAAGCTCCCAAACCGCCCGCTCAAACAAACACACCCTAAAATACCCCAATTATATAAAAAGTATTTAATAAATCTTAAACTTAATGCATGGATTCTTTACGAATTTTGACCCCACAACAGCGGATAGCAACTTCTCTTCTTCTCAAAGGTCGATAATGATTTACGATGTATACGTTCCTTTGTAAGTCTCTTCCTACCTTAAAAGAAAACAGGAGGGTCCTTACTTAAAGACACTCTTCTTAATTGCACAGAGGTCTCAATTCTTCAATCAATTAATCTACCCTGTTCGATTTTCTTCCTACAACACCAAGTAACTAATTTCAATGAAATATAAAATTATTCCTCATAATGATACTCAATGAAACCTGATATTGAATTTTTCCACGTAGAACAATAGGTATGATACAGGTAGAAAAACCTAGAAAGATTATATTATCCTGATGCTAAATTTTCCGCAACACTTTTGCTTATATTTTATTTATTGCTTTTATTCCTTTTTTAAATGAAACTGAAATCCTTGATCCTTGAATGTCTTCTTCAAGTAAAACAAAAGAAACCTCAGTAAAAAATCCAAGAGTCCAAAAAAGCACACAAAATAGTAACTATGCCACTTCACAGTTTATCCATTTATCGATCACAATTCATATTTTATATCTAAAATACAATTTTTTAAAATCATAAAATAAAATAATTTTTTCATTTAGTGTAATTCTCAATCTCCCCTACAACGGGCAAAGCCCTATTCAAGGAGGGGTGTTTAACACCTCAATGTTTATTCGACCCCCATTTTTATTTCATGCAGCCTTTAAAGTGCTTAAGTGAGAGAGATTAAATTAGGCAGGAATCACAGAAGATGGAAGAGAATTCCACAGAACAAGAAAATAGGTCAGGAAAGAAGGAGCACCGCAGCGAACTAGCCTGGGGTTGCCAATATCCACAAAAAACTCATGCGCAGACACAGCAGCCGCCTTGTGCTTACGAGGACGTCGTAAAGGTGGAGATACGCGAGTGAGAAGTTCCCCGAGCACCTGCCGCTGCGGTACCTATAGAAAGAGATAAAGCACCAACATTCGCGCCGCGCAAGATAGAGGGTCAAGTGAAGTGGGAAATAACCGAACAATTTATAAGTCTTTTGGCCTTTGACTGCGACCCTGTCCAAAAAGCCGGTGAAACCAGAGAACCCCCCCCAAGATAATGGAGAGCAGCACTCAATACAGGGCGGATGAGGCCCTTGTATAGCTGAAGCAACTAGAGAGAAAAAAAAGTCTCGCAGTCTAACAGAAACTCCCAGTCTTTGAGGCCGCCCTAGCAACCGTTGTGATGTTGAAGGTTCCAAAGACTTTTTTGTTTATGGTTTAAGGCCAAAGGGATGTTTAGTATTGTCCAACAGGAGAGGACGAGAGACCGCTCGAAAGAGATAGGAAAGTTTGGAAGGTGTTTTTAGAAAGGGGAGATTTTGTAGAAGTTGAGTTTTAATCAGAAATTAAATTTCCACAAAGGTGAGGACACCACCCCGGAAATTCCTATTCTTCAGATCAGAGAGAATGAACGGAAAGATTAAGAACGAGAGGCAATTCGTAGAAGTACAATACGGAAATGAATAGAAAATGAGTTTGAAGAATATGTGAATTTTGGTATCATCGAGTGGATAGGAGTTAGATGGCAGGTGAGAACATCAATTAAGGAAAAGTAAGAATAAAGTAGGAAGATAAGAACAGAACGCTGAGGAACACACAATTAAAGAAAAAGAAGAAGAAGATAGCTCGCGCGCCGTCCACAACAGCCGACAATGAGCGATTTGAGAGAAAACTAGACAATAAGTAAGCAAAGTGAGGAGGAAACCCAAAGGAGGGGAGCTTGGAGAGCAGGTGACGCGTGCCATAGGCCCGGCAAATGCTATCGGATATGTCAAGCGCGCACACGCAAGTCTCCCCGTAGTTCTAAGGGCGGAAAACCTATAAATCAGTAAGATTAGGAAAGTATATGCCAGTAGACCTTGAACGCCGAAAAGCCATACTGGCGATCGAAAGAAATGATATAGAAAGTTCTCTAGATGATTTAAGAAATGAAAGGAGTTGAGAAAGGGTTTCAAAGATCTTAGATAGAACACAAGTGAGAGCTAATTTACTTTGTTCCTCAACTTGAAACCGTACCTCTTTTGTTAGATATAGGACTTACTTCTTGGTGATACAGAGAAAGTGTTAAGTATTGGGAGTGGATTAATATAACGATTATGGATGGTGAACTCAACCCGATACTGTATTTTATAATTGATGAGGCATGGATTCATTTTCATCAGGTTCCAATTCACGATCAGAAAATTGAAATTTGGTGTATAGTTTCTGCTACTCAAATCATCGGAACAGTGTTCTTTGATTCCACTGAGAACTTGATCGATTATTATCTGCAGATTTTAGAAAACTTCGCCCAACGGAATGAATATGACATTTCACACAACGCATAACTTTTGCTAACCTGTTTTCATGAAGCATTCACAGTGGGAAGCACGATAAGCAAAAGCATGTGGCTACCTCGTTTTCCGGAAACGCCTTCATGTAACATAACATGTCTTCTTGTTTCAAAGCGATTTGCTCTTGGAGGGGTCGCACAAAGCGGGCGTAATATTTAATATGCTATCACGTGACATAAAAACGTTGTAAATTTACTATTTTCCTGTTATGGAAGTTCTTGGTAACTATAACGAACTATTAATTAACAAGTATCGTAAATAATATTAACTCTATTACATCTAAACTTATTATTTAATGATGGGTGGTCATTTGAAAAAAATGTTCTTGAAGTATAATTAGTATTTATTATTATTGATTAATTGAATATATTATTATTATTTATTAATATTGTTTATATATTATTATGTTTTAATTAGTTATTTGATAAGGATTATTATTCAATTATATATTTGATGATTTTAAATTATTGGATTAATTTATATTATTATTATGAATATATTCTTTATAATTTTTTTTATTAATTATTTGATTAGTATTAATTTATTATTGATTATATATTATTAGATTATTATATTAATAATTTAAATTATCATAAAATATATAATATTCTTTAAGAAATCTTGATCAGAAGATCAAATGTATATTATTTATTGTATCTATATAATTACGTGTAATATTTGTGACAAAGAAACTATTGTTGAAATAATTGAATTTAAATTTATATTGGATTATTATTATTCTTTTATTATTGTATTGATGATATAATTATTATTATTATGTATTATGTATTAATATTATTTATTATTAGATTATTATTATGTATGAATTATCAGAAACAGTAAAAGCATTTGGAAATACAGTTATTAATAGTATTTATATTTTTATGGAAAATTTTGAAATAAAGATAAAACGGGGTATCCAAAAGATTAAGTGTCAGTTATGCTTATAGTTAAACCGTTGTGTTGAATGGAAGACATAATAGTTGAAGGGATTTTCGGTATCATTGGGAGGAACAATAAAACTATTTACTGGTACTTTATATTATTAACTTTGCTCCAATGACAGGGAAATATGATTGAAGATGACAAATCGGCTATTTCACAATGAGTACAAATCAAGTGCATTGGAAGTTAGCTTAGAGTTAATAGAAATTTAAAGATGTTCTTATCATTTGAAATAATTGGTGTGGAAAAATCAACGGGGCATAGTGTGGAATAATAAACAAATTTCGGAAGAAAAAACATAACTGTTTTAATATTTTATCATATAAAACGTTAAATTTTTAAATAGTAAACATTAAACTAAAAACTTAGATTGAATAGACCGAGGAACATCGATTAGTTTACTTAAGTTTTTTTAGGTTCCTCGTAGAAAGAAAGAACAAAAGCTGTTAAGTCTGGGGCTAAAGAGTTTTATACAAAAAGGGGAATGTGAACATTCTACTCTAATTTTTACTTATGATACCGGTAACAGTGCATAATATTGAAAAATATAGCTCCAATATGAATGGAGGATAGTCTTTAGTGAACAAAAAGTATGATGGATATCATTCAAGGCTAATCGTTACTATGAAAAAACGAGTTTAAAGGTATATCAATGATATTATTATTATATATTTATTATTATTATATATTATTTTATTATATTCTTATTATTATAATGATTAATTATATTAAATTACATATTATTGTATTCATTAATTTATATTATTAGATATTATATATGGTAATTTGATTTATTATTATTATTGATGATTATTTATTATTAAATTATTACTTTGCTCTAAATAACATTTATTTCATATATAATTATTATTTTTTATTATTATTATGGTATTATTTTATTAATTATTGTTAATTATTATTATTATTTATTAGATTATATTATTAATTATTATATATCAGTTCATTTATTTATTTATTTTATATATTATTAGTTTTATTATGATTTATTATTATTAATTAATTTTTTTTTTTTTATTAATTATTTTTGAGTATAATGTAATTATTATTATATTAAGTATAATTATTACTATTTATTAATTATTATTAATTAATAGTATTTATTATTGTTTATTATTATTATTGATTATTCATTTATCAGTAGCTATTTGTTTTTCTTAAAAGTATTTATCTTCTTATTCATTCAGTATTATTATGTTTAATTGTAACTGAGTAAGTAGTGACTGTACAAAGCATTAGAAAAATTAGCAATAGAACTTCAAGTAGTAAATGATTGCACTGAGCGAGGTATATTTTACGCTCTTATTAAATAATTTATAGGATACTTCAACTTATAATGTGAAATTGTTTATATTAAATAGAATAAATCTTATTTACGATTGAATGATCATTTTTGGGTTTAATGGTATGCTATTGTATAAGTAAGTTAGAACAATTAAAGTTATTCTATTGAATACTTATCATTATTATTATACTGTGGAATATTAATGATTTCATTTATCTTTGAGTATCAATGGACTGAATCGAATTGGATTTACATTACAGGGAACGAATTTATTTCTATCCAACTCGATGCTAATTAAGATGAATCATAGTAAGTTTATATATGTATAATTTAAAAAAAAAGATAGACATTTTTTACTAAATCTGAACAGAAACATGGGGGAATCGCATCAAAGCTTTCGCTAAAAAATATATAGTCCCACGAAGATCTATATAATCAGATAAATTTAAGTAAATGTTAAATTCTTTATGATCAGTGAGAGAAAATTAAGTACTTATACTTAACAAATCTATTACTGTGTATATGGAGTGGTTGTGATAAAGTTTGTCTCCTAAGGCGATTCGTTCGCATACGAGTAAATAATAGTGTAAGATATAGCATATATATTATTAAATATAATAGTAATAATAATAATATATATATATATATAAAAAGTTATATACGATGTGATAATGATAAGTAATAGTAATATATATAATAGAGAATATATATGTATATAGTATAATTAGTATAACCTATATAATATTACCTTAAAGATATTAAATATTACTATGATAGTTTTTAATATGAATACATTATATATATAAATATAATATATATAGTTAATATATAGATATTAACTATACTATATATATATTATACGTATATATATATATGTATATTACATAGGAACTAGAAATATATAATAATTGTATAAAATAATATAATATAATATAGTAATTATATAATATAATATATAATTAATTATATATTATATATAATGTAAGTAATAGATATATTATAATATATATATAGTGATAGAATAGGATATTTTGTTACGTAGGTATATATACGTATATCTATATATATATAGTTATTAATAATCATTAATAATGATATTAGTAGTATAATATATTGTTATAATATAATAATAAATATATATCTTATACAATATATATATTATAAGTAATCATAGAATAATATAATATAACATGTTTATTTATAGAATACATATATATATAGTTATGATGCTATGTTTCTTATATTGTACGTAATAATTAATTTATAGTATATATATATAATAATAATAGATTAGTAATAAATATAGTAATATATAATATAGTTAATAGTAGATATATATAGTTATATTAGATTATATATACCACGACTTAATAATTAATATTATCCCACATAGCACAAAAATATATAGTATCTGAGAAGCTTAAATTCTTAAAAGCATCCTCGGCGGGAAGTAATATTAGTATATGTTGCACTGTCAGGTACTCGTAAAATGGTTCCAATTATTGTTCTGAGGGATGTGTTACTTATAGAACTTGTAATATGTCCGCCTGTATGTTATTACCTTGAGGAGAATGTTCTTTGGATTGACATCCCGCGAAGAATAGTGTTTAGAATAGCTTCTTAGGATGAGATCCGTGATATTTCTGTATGTACATGTTCCTCGAGAATGTGAATAAGAACTATTGAAATGAAGATACTTGTTCATCTTAATTCCGCTGAGAATTTTCCGTATGGACATCCGCTGGGATTGAAATTGGCGATATGTTCTTGTGAGAAAGATACGTGAAATATCTTACAGGTATATCATGTTACCAAGAAACTTGTTCACACTTAGAACATGAAATGACCGGTACCTATTTGTATTTACCTGGAAATGGTGTTCACTTTGAGACCTCCCGCAGGTGAAATTTTGGAATGTTCCTTGTGCAGATTCCGTGATATGTTATCTTAATCATGTCTCGTCAAGAAATGTTCTATAAGAACATGAAAATGAATTGTTATAGCATTTAAACTACCTGAGAACATTTTGTGAACATCCCCACATGATTTAAATTAAGAAATGATTTCATAGAATATTGAATTTAATATCCTCTGAACTTCAGATCAATACCTCGTTCCATGCAATGTGCTTTGGAATGTGTTTGACATATATAACATCCCGCTGTCGTCAGAT
>JABUQX010045265.1:7500-23991 GCA_015478945.1 Trachelipus rathkii | reverse complement strand
AACCACATTTATAGAAGGATCCTTCATGGTTACTACCTTCACCCAACCTATAAGAGTTCCCTTCTTCAACCTCCTAGGGAACCCGCCATCATTCTGGACAATTAATTGGGTACTATCACCAGAGAAACTCCCCAGCGCATTGTTTTGGCTCAATGGCCACAGCCTCAACAAGTGAACAGGTCTCTTCTTTGGGTCTGCCAAGTCTCATGTCTACAGCCACGGTCTGTACAAAATTCCCGCATCTCATCACCAATTCTTTATTGTACAGGTCAGGGAACAGTCGTTCCTGTTTTAGTATGTCATATCCCAAAGCTAAATCGTACACGGTAACTTGATAAGGTATTGTGATAAAGCGACTCGGTTTTAGGAGACGTAATGTGTGGATAATCTCAAAGCTGTTATTACTTCCCCAAGTACCGGGAACTTAACATTTCCTCTTCCTGCCATGCTTCGATAAACCGTGGGCGATAGGGGACAGTTTTGCTTGTACAACAGATTAAGACAACAGGCAGATATGAGGCTGACTTCTGCTCCAGTGTCCACAAACGCTATCATGGATTACATTGCTGGCTGACCCAAGATGGTAACTTGTAATATGAGGATTCCTCTGGAGACTTTACCATATGATATGTAATGACTTCTTCTGAGGATAATTCCTCGACTTCACTCTCTTCATCACTCCCTTCTACCCTTTCTTGCTGGTATTCCTTAAGGGTGGCTGAAGTCACTAGGAATACCTCTTCTAGTAGTCATTTGTTTGTAGATTTTTACTATACGTCAATTGCGGCATTTATAATTGCTCTTGCGGATGCAAAATTTCTGGAAGATTTTCATGAGACTCTCTAGTATCATCTTCAGCAGAGGTTACTGGGGAAACTAGTTCTTGCGTTCTTTCCCTTCCTCCCTCCAACATGATGTCTTCCATGTCAGAGACCACTAATTTCCCGGCCGCTGAGAACAATCTTTGGCCAGATGATCTCCATGGCACAGCGAACAATCTAACGAGATGCTGGAGGTTGATTCCGGACATTTAGGTAATTGGCTACCAAGTGTTCCACCTCTTTACACCTCTTTGTGCTAGGTAGCAATCCTCTTATACGTGACCTCGCTTGTCGCAATAACGACACAACGGTCTAGCCCAGCGCTCACTCATGGTGTGGCCGTTCTTCTTTCAATGATTGCAGGTTGCAACTGGGGGGACCATTGGGATTTTTTTGTTTGTTGGGTCCATTTCTTTGGTCATTCCTATATTCCCGTGATGGGATCCCCCGAAGCATGCTGAGGTTTTGTGGTTGATAGTGTAATGTTACCGGGGCCAGTTCTCTATTAGTTGCTGCAGCACTGGTGTTAATGCTCGGAGAACGACCATCACGGGGCTGTAACTGTAGTTGCATCCTCTGACAACAACAACTCCTCGTGAATCCCGTGAGTCTGGTATGCTATTTAATTAATGGTCGAGGTCAGTGTCGATATCCGTATAGACCTTGTCAGGTCCACTACCTCAGTCAGCTCGTTTCCCTTTTTCTTATTTCCACCCCATGTGTTTTCCACCTGTCCACCACCACCACCACCAACTGTTCTCAAGAAATCAGGGTGCCTCGCGTAATCTCCAGGTCCATCAAGGCGTCCTCGACCCGAGTTCTCACAACCTCTGGCAAACATCTTAGGAATTTTTCGCTCACAATGGGCATGTTTTTAACATCACTACAGGGAAAAGCTCTTTGCGCCAGACCCAGTAATCACAACGCAAAGAGGGGGATGGCTTCTCCCTCTCGCATGGTGGCATCGGTGAATTTCTTGGTGTCTGTGTTTACTTCTTAATTCAATTCCTCCCCATACCAATGTAAAATTTGAGTTTTTACCAACTAATATTCAAATGATGTTGTCGCGACGATGCTATATGCCTCTAGGGCAGTCCCTTGGAGGTGGTTCGCTAACAAGGGAGCTCTTCCTTCAGTCGATCCGGGATATTTCGATTCACAATAGGTCTCGAATCTATCAAGGAATTGGACCATTTTTCCCCTGTATCAACTCGATATTTCCCCGGGGGAATCACTTTCTTAGATTTTCTGTCTATTGAAGTAGGGTTGATATAGTCTCCAGTAGTTGATTATTCGGTCGCATTACAGTCTGCATGTCTTGCGATATTGCCTCAAGACTCGTAAAATAAGGGAATCCATAGTCACATCTCCTGGATTCTGAATGGGAATATGATTTTCATTCGCGGACTTGGAATTCGAAACGATATGATTAGGAATGTGATTATTCTGAGGATTCTCCTCGATATTTGAATGCTTCTCCTCCCCCAACAATGCATTCATGCCGTCAGTCATGATAAAGAGCTAATTACAAGAACAAAGAGTAGGGTAGAGGATTTGAGAAGAAATGTTAATAATATTTACATAATTTTTTTAACTTAAAGAAAAGAGAAAAGGGTCGTCACCAGAATTTTTGGGAAGTTTTCCCGCTTTCTTCTTTCCAAGGAGGCTCTAGCCCTGGTGAAGGATTCTTGTGATCGGCGGGAATCTCTTACTTTTTGGATTGTCCCACAAAGTTGCGCAGTGGAATGGAAGATCTATAGAACGATTGTCACTTCAAGAAAGCATCGAACGACTGCCAAGTGAAATCTCTTTTAGAAAGGTAGGACCTCTGTGAGCCACATCGACTAGGCATTGAAACATGAAGATGGAAACTTTACCCTCTAACCAACTTATAGTATTGATGGCACAAATCATAACGTTGTTGGTACTTTGCAAAACTAAGACATTATCATTTGTTGAGAGTGAAACTTTCCTGTGCTTACAAAAGAGCATAATATGACTTCTTTTATTTGCAAACTTGGCAACTGAAAGAAAGTTGCTCCTCAATTCCAGGACACTGATCAGTATGTTTAGAGCTTGAACAATTACTGCATAGACACATTTCATTACATCTTTTAATTCTTAAATCATAGGTTTGATAAACATTGCAATTGGTCATCACACGACCTTGGAAAGAAAAAAATTATACATGATTTTGATGCCTTTTGATTTTAGAAGTGAAGATTAATACTAATATAGAAGCTCACATTTCCACCAACTTCCTTAGTAGAGTGTGAATTCTGCCAAAGCATGAATTGGAATCCGCCTTTTATTAGATTTTCCAGGTACTCATTGTCTTTGATTTTCATTATTTAAAATTGAAAATTAGCTTATCCGAAGTAATTATTTTTTTTTTTTATTTTGTAATAGTATTAGGGGAGGAAACTTGAATGGATAATTTTTACCTTTATTATGATTTGACGATTTAACAATATTTTGATAACTTTATTGTAGCTATTAAATGGTTTTGATTAAATCAGGGTAATTGTGATTAACGCGAGTAATTTCCTTTACTACCACATTCGGTAATTTTGATAATACTATGCGGCTAAGTTCTACTAATTCCTGTAGACTCCTCAAGATATTTGAGGTTATAACTCAAGTTCATATATTAATGTTCTGATATCATTTAAGTACACCCTTGTCGCATTATACGTTGGGTCAATTTTTTTTTTTTAAGTAACATTTTTTTAATGACTTCACTGAGAAAATTTTTGTCTAAAAATTCTTTATCAAGAGTTTGTATCCAATTATAATTATTGTCACTAATAGAAAGATTCTGAATCAGAGAGTAGCATATCCCTTTATATTTTAAGCAGTGAAGTTTAAATGGATTCTTTAAATTTCTGTAAATCTAGGTAACTCTTTATTTTGACCAATTAAAGGTTTTATAAGCCAACTTATCAGCTTCTTGCTCCTCATAAGAAAACCACAATCTATTAGCGTCTAAGAACAGACTCACTCAAAATGAAGCAAGTATTTTTTGTTGAGGGTTGAATTTTTTCGATCCTCCTTTAAATTTTAAATTAACACATTATTTTCGATTTATCGAGCTTGGTACTGAAAATCTGACTACACAACTCCTTTATTATGAAACTCAGGAATGAGGGGGTCACCACTTCATTATCATTAAATATTTTTTATTAATATTTGTATCCTTTTGTTAAATATCTTTTAACAAAGGACTCTACTTCCTCTACAAGATATTTTACATAAACTGTATCTTTATCTTTATTATATCTGTAAGCCTACTCTCTATCTGACTAAGCTAATATCTCACTTGTGCCTTGAGGTGATGAAATGGCTTGAGACTATAGGCTTTAGATTTTTTATACCTCTATCAAGAAGGATGTAATCTTGGTCCGCTGTTTTCGCTGCAATTGCTTGACATGACTCCAGGACAATGAAATACTGAAGAAAGAAGGAAAAATGAGATGGCCTAGCAGCCAGCCAAATTAATTAGACTCTGAATTTTGAAAGGGTCTAGAGACAAAAAATTTAAAAATTTTGAAGTTAAACTTAAATTACTACAAGGCCTAACTTTGAAATTGATTCTTTGCGGAAAAAAGGATAAGAATGACCTAGACCAGGCCAAATATTGACGTGATTTGAAAAGGTCCTAGAAGAACCCCCCAAAAAAAAAAAATTCTGCAAGTTGATATGACAAATGTCAACTAGCTAAGTTTTGAGCTTGATTTTTTTTCTTTTTTTTTTTTGGGGGGGGGAACACAAAATTAGAATTGTTAAGGCAATGATGCTTGCTTATCTACTCTCCATATTGAAAAATTTTGAATAAATCACTAGATAACTAAACTTAGGAAAACACTAATAGTCGTCACGAGGCATGTGGCTTCTCCGTCTCTAATCTTTCATAATCGTTCAAAAGTAATCCTTATTTTAAGTTAATTTTTCTACTAATAATACTGTACATGCAATATCATAACTGCTATAAGCTTCGGAGTTGGCATTGTTATTTGCATTTGATAGGCACGAGTTTCCAGAAACTTGACAACGAAACCCGTCGTTCGACAAGACAAATATAGATTACACATTGACGAAAATTTAATCTAAAGCAGATTAAATATAGAATCAAATCTTTGAAAGTTATAGAGACTAAAAAAATTAATATAGAAATAAATCAATTATGCATCTACATGAGCCTTACCTGAATTTCTTGTTTTCAAAGAATTTATGCTCTTTGAATAAGTTCTTGATAGCCCTAAGATAGGTTGATATTAAAAATATTTGAAAAGAAATTAAGAAATTAGACAATTTACCTCCAAACACTTTACATTTTTGATTATTAAAATTTTGATTTCACAAGCACGACTAATTAGGACCGCTACTGAATCTGAAGTGAAACCTTATTGTAATTTTTTAGTGTTTAGTGAATTCTTGTATTTTATACCCAATATTGGCAAAGTACAAATTCCACTATAGTATTATAAGATAATACATAGTTGATTGCCTTATATTGACTTTTTTTTATCTTAACATCCAAATACGGTACTAAAATAAAATAAAATAGAAGAGACAGTAGTGTGAAAGTATAACTAATATTTTCATATCCGCAAATATACTACTAAAATAAGCAAAAAGAAGTTAATTTGTGGAAGTTATTCAATAGCTTTTTATACGTCGCCTTCGGCAGGAGAAACAACACAAACTGTTTTCTATACTTTTTATTTATTCATTGTTTTATTTCAAATCCACGTGTTCCAGTTCACAAACATGATTGCAATGTTGTAATCACACGAAAACTTAGCCAAGCAATCGCGTTCGATATGCCCGAATAGTGCTAACAGGATTAGATTTCCTTATCGGGTGTTAGCACAATGAAAACGAAAAACGGCCTTTTTAAAAGCGTTTCATTTTTGCCTTTTGTGCTAGAAACGTAGAAATGCCTAACATTGCGTTCGTTCATGCGTCAAATTTAGCATAATTTAGAAATGCTCACACAACGTTAGGTAATTTCCCTAATTCTGTAAGTTGTTATTTCCCGTGCTTGCGAATTTAAGAAATGTTAAACAACAAGATGCGGCACTAGAGGTCCGTTTTGTTTTTTGATAATATGTTTCAATTCAAAAATTAGCTTAAATCTAATTTCTTCCACATCGATAAACTCCATCACAATACTTGATCAATTATTTGTAATATAACCATTTGTTATTTTTTTTTTGTTTATTTTCTCAACTTTCAAATTACATGTTAACAAGTTTATATATTATATTGTAAACATATATTCGTCTCTTTTCTTCTGTTTATTTTATTTGGTTTATATAAAATTTTTATCATTATATATATTATATATTTCGTGGCTTAATCTTGTTATTTTTCTTTCTTTATCGTTTGTCTTTTTTTTTATATGCTTCTAATTTTTATTATTATAATCTGATATATCTGTTTATTAATAATCTGATATAGTTTGATCTGTTATATTGTATTTTTTATCTGGGTTGTAATCATATTTATAGATGTAATTAATATACATTGATTATGGAGTTATGTTTTATATATTTGAATATGATTGATATTTTTTTATATTTGGATTATTGTGCATATTTGCGGAGGCCGGACAGAGTCACAGAGTCAGAATGACTATTTGTCTATGTGCCATGTCCAAGTGCGCACTGTAGCTTATGTACTACGATTGAGACGATCCTTACACCATAGCTCCCTATTGTTTGGTCCACACAAAGACGAAAAGGTCACACTATTTTTTGGTTTTTTTATACATGACATTAATAGGGGAGGAAACTGAGGAACGAAACATGGGTGGAGAAAAGAGAGATGAGTTCACTTCAATTTCGCGGAGAGGGGGTAAATTTTTTTTTTCGGTCTTTAAAAAAATTTTTTTGACAATATCGGCCTTTCGATATTAAAAAAAATATCACATATTGCGCCAGTTTTTTCCGAAGCTCCGATGGCACGCCGGGGGGCACACGGCGCATATGCATCGTTTCCCGAGCCCGTTTGCGCACTTCTTCGTCACGTAACGTCACAGACAGGCGCCCGTTGTTAAATCCTCGAATCTGAATTAATCCAAACGGGGCGGGTGCGAAGGAACTTTAGCTGCGTTCCAGAGAGCCACGCGCAGCCGCGTTTGCAAAAAGCGAACTCTGAAACGCTTCGAATTGATAAATAAAATTGCATAAATTAACCAATCAGAGACAGGAAATTTGAGTGCACCTGAAACGGCCGAATGCGCCCGTCGGATCGCTGACAATTGTAAACAATGCCGCCGTTCTATCCGTTCGGTCCTACTTTTTTTTTGTTTACTTTAGTTTATGTTTATATTTTTATAAGTATTGGGATTTTTCAGGCAGGATGAAAGGAGGCAGAAGATAGTGTGTAAATTTGTAAGAATAATACTGACTTATTGTAATTCCACTCCTCTTTAAGAATAAAATCTTCTCTCTCTTCTCTTCTCTTCTCTCTCTCCTCTCGTTCTCCTCTCTCTCTCTCTCTCTATATATATAATATTATTATATATATTACTATATATATATATATATATATATTATATATATATATATATATATATATAATGTATATATATATATATTTATATCTATATATATATATATATATATATATATATATTATTATATATAATAAATTATATATATATATTATATATATTATATATATCATATATTAATAATATATATAATATATTATATATATACTATATATATAATATAATATATTATAATATAATATATATATAATATATATATTTTATATATATATCTATATTATATATATTATAATATTATATATATATTGTATAGTATATAGTATATATATATATATATATATATATTATATATATTATATATATATATAATATATATATAGTATATATATTATTTAATATATATATATATATATATAATAATCTATATATATATCTATATGGTCAGCCTCTAGAACACACATCCATAATCTCAAAACTAACTACAAACTACCGGGAAATAAGGCAATACATTGCTGGAATGCCTGTCTAATTCTATTTGAAATGGTAAAAATAAAAAAATTTATCTCAAACTACAATAGCTACGAAAAGAATACATTTTTGGATGCCAGAAAATTTCACATAGAAAAATGTAAAAAAATAAAAAAATAAAAACTTATTTTAATAATATAGTAATATGATTAGAGCCTATTTAGACGACCTTTTTTGTTAACTCGTTAAATAATAGACTTTCTATAAATTTTTGCCTTTTTTTTTTACTAAAGAATACCCAAGGGCATACCGCCCCGATGGCAGGAGGGGTCTCTCGGCCTTCCGCGGAACTACGGGGTAGGACTAATTCCCTCCCTCCGGGGAGTGTCTCCGGAACCCCCGCTCTTTGGTATTTGGGTGTCGCGGGGGTTCCTCCGCCCTCCCCTACGGGGTTGAAAAGGTCCCCCCCTCTGTGTCCCGTCGGCTCGAGCCCTCCTAAATTGGCCTGATTTTATAGCACAAATATATATTATTTTATATATATAATATACTTATATATATATATATAATATATATTATTATATTCATATATATATATATATTTTATATATATATTATATATATATAGTAATATACTATGTTCCAGCACCCCCCCAAAAAAATAGCCAATTTTTATATTAATTTTTTTTTTTTTACATTTTCCTAACTAAAATTTTAAAAGGATTCCAAAAATGTATTTCTTTTCGCCTGTAGCTATTGTAGTTTCTGAGATATGTTTTTTTTTTTTTTTTTTTTTTTTTTACAGTTTTCCTCGTAAAATTTGCCAGGATTCCAGCAATGTATTTCCTTTTCCCGGTAGCTGTTATAGTTTATGGATATGGAATGTGGCTCTTCTAGAGGCTGGCCTATATATAATAATATATATATACTTATATATAAATAATACTAATATATATACTATATATAATAATATTATTACTATTAATATATTATATATATAATATAATATATATATATTATATATATATATATAGTTTTAAATAAAAAATAAAAGTTTCTATACTTTTTTTCAATATAATTATTTTTTTTAGATATATTCTATGATTTTCCATAAAAATCGGGAGTGACACCTCTGGGTTACAATACCATATATATATATTTATATTATATAATATATTTTATATTATATTATATATAATATATATATATATATATATATATTATATTTATATATATTATATATATATTATATTATATATAATTATATATTATATATATATATATTAAATTGTATCAATATAAAATATCTATAATATATATAATTGTTACGTCCGGACGTTGACACCTTTTCGATATGAAGGAATAGAGATATTTGCTTTCAAACTTGGACTAGCTATGTATTGATACATGAAACTCGTGAGTAATTTAAGTCATGTAGGATGTATATACGATGGGGGGTCGCCCAGGAGGGTGGATGCGATATAGCGCTTTACGCCTGTCTGCGTGATCTGAGCCGATGGAAATTAAGCCTAACGAGCGTTAGGCTCGGCTGATGACGTAATCTCGTCGGGAGACGAGATTTACGTCAGCGCGCGAGAGCGCCCACGCACATACACTACTCATACAATTTAATTATTATTATTCGTCGAAGAAATTGAGATCACGGAGTGATCTCAATTTCGACCGACTTCACTCAGCCTCGGGTCCATCCTCGGTACCGCACCGCTACAGCGCCGCACGCCTCGCGCCGCACGCCCCGTGCCGTAGCGCATCTGCCGATTCCGACTCATACTCTGAGTTTCTTTTATTATTATTATTATTATTATTATTATTATTATTATTATTATTATTATATTATTATTATTATATTATTATATTATTATTATCTATTTTTATTATTATTATTATTTTTTTTTTTTATTATTTCCACCGTGGTTTCTTCTTCGCATCCGGCTCCGAGTTCTCGATACACATCTACATGGGTTAGGGTTATCGATGGGGTTAAAATTTGGAGGTGTGATGGGGAGGTACCTCGTCGTAGACGAGTTACGTCCCCGTGGGTCCCCGAAGGGGGACGCCACCCCCCTTAAAACAAATCGAAGTGTTCGTATAATGCTGAAATTTGAAATGAGAGATTCAGAGTTGAATTTCTAGAAAAACTTGATATGTGAATCTGTGGAGTTTGCTCCGGCATGCTGGAGCCACTGCGGTACCGAGTTAATAAACAGTTTTCGTTAACACCAATGTGGTGTCCCTTATAAGGGTTATTCGAGGTTAGAGTTCGATAGATGGTTATACATCTGCGTATAGGGTGTCTAGGACCCCCCATTATGGGGCCTCGACTGAAAAAAAGAGCACCAGAGTTGCAAACAAACTAAGGAGGGATGAAGAAGGTGAGGAAGAATATAAGAAGGGAAAGAATGAAGAAGAGTCTGACTCAGAGGAGTAGGAGTTGAACAGCTCAACCGGTGCGGCTCCGGTGTGTTCCCGAGTTATTAAATATTGTCGTAATGATACAATGTTGGTGGCCTTATTATGTTATGGGTCTGTAGATTTCGAAAATAATGTTTCAGAACCATTAGTAAATAAAAATAAATAATAAATAAATATAAATAATAAATATAATAAATTTCTTATTCTTTTATGTTTATAACTTCAAATTTACGTTTTTACATACCTAAATCAGTAAATAACATAAATCAAACCAATCCATTCCAGCCAGCATCCAACTCCTCCCTGACCACCTGTGATCTATTGATTCTATTGATTCAAGTCACATATTGAGTATCAATTCGGATAAAATAACATAAATCAAAGTTCTTTATACAAAATCAATCAATATATGTTAACAAACAAAGTTTTCCATTAATAAAGCTAATTAGCATCATTTGAACTATGAATATATTACCCGCAAAGACAAACTTAGCACATTCTTAAACAGGAATAAACTGTAACGTTAACAAAGTTTCACACTTAACAATAGTAAATAACTAATATAGCATACAAAGACGTAACTATTACACCTTTCTAACATATCGCTGTTATTTTTACAATTAACTGTAATTTTAACAAAATTTACCAAACTAGTGTGTAATTTCATACAGCCAATGAGTATTATCTCCCTAACGTAAACAAAGTTTCTCACATTATTAATGCTACATTAGCCTCAACTGAACTAAGAAAATATATGTACAACACAAACCTAACACAACTTAAACACGCATAAGCAGTCAACATTAACAAAGTACCGCACTAAACACCAGTATTAGTAAAGTATCTAACATAGCATGCAAATACTTTAACTTATTCACCACTTTGTCAAGCAGTCTCTAACATAACAATGTATTTTACATTAACTATGGTCATATTGTTACAAAAAATTTAACTATCACTTTGTGTAACTATCTATATATGGATCGATCGAAAGTATGCAGCTCTGCACAAAAGTTTTCCTATTATAACGTCACATATACATTACAGAATGAGATATATGTAAAGGCAAATCAGAGGACACATCTTAAGCAAGAATACACTGCTAAAACAAAGGATCACACTTAACACCAGTAAAGTACTAAAAGACTTACAAAATACATATCCATTCATACTTTAACATATTCTGATTCAATGTCATTTTCGAGTGTCATTTTGGATAAGCATAACAATAAAATCCAGTTCTTTATACAAAGATCAAACCAATATATGCCTGACGTAAGCAAAGTTTTCCACTTTAAAGCTAACATGGCGTAATCTGAACTATGAAATAATGTACAAAGACAACCTAACACCTTAAAACACGAATAAACTGTTACATTTAACAAAGTTCACACTTATACATCAGTAAAGTACTAAATAACACTCAAAAGTAAACTTATTCAACTATGTCAAACATATCTCTAACATCACGATGTTATTACATTAACATGGTAATATTAACTAAAATTTATCACAACAGTGGATAACATACCGATCATCGAATATACTCTAAAATAATAGGTTTACACATCAATAAAGCTAACAGATGTACCATGAACTAAGAAAAATGTCCAAAGACAAACCTATCACCCACTTGCAACATGAATTAACTGTTAGCATTAACAAAGTTCCCCCACTTAACAACATAGTAATCTACATGCGCGTAATGCAAAACGTAACCTATCTTTACTTTTTTTCAAGCATATCTCTAACATCGATGTAACATTACACTAACACACTAATATTAACAAAAATGTATATAACCTTGTCCGATTATCATACTGAGTCAACAAATATATTGCTAACATAACATGGTTTTCACATTAATAAAGCTAACATAAGCAATCATATGAACTAGGAAAAATAAGTACAACGACAATAAGAAAAAATTCACACACATTATAAACTGTTACATTAACAAAGTTCAGCTTAACGGCGGAACAGTAAATAACTTTACTACAAAACGTACCTATTTATCTTTTTCAACATATCTCTAACATATTAACGTTAATCTTACTTTGACACAGTAACATTTATAAAAAAAAAAAATACTTTTTTTTTGTCATAACCATACCTAACCCTCATAATACCCAACGAGTAAAGACGAATAAAGTTTTTAGGCCTATCTCTTTTTAGACTCCGCCTCCTTTCAAAAAATACCAACTCTAAAACATGAAAAATGATTTATGCTTTAACCATTTGCATAAAGTGATGCAATACTTTTTATATTTGACCCTCTGACAGGATATACTAGCAATGTAGCAGTGAGGTTTGTTTTTACGATTTAAATTAAATGTATAGCATTGAAGCAACACCAGCCTCGGAAAGATATCAACAACAAGCGTAGAGTTGCGGGGAGATGTCATCGTATCAACACTGAGAAAACTATCCACTGAAGAAAATAGTCGTATAACATCCATAATGTAATCGAATTCTCTTTCAACAATCAGAAAAGTAAGCAACGAATACGACGCCGATGAACCATATCAGTTTCAAAAGGGTATATACTTCCTCGTTTCGACAACAAAAAACAATACATGTACTACAAGATAATCTCTTTAGATACTAACTGCAACGAATATATGCTAACGTGTAAACATTGTTTTCACTTAATACAACATAGCATTACCTAAACTAAGAAATAAATGTACAACGACGATCTAACACAACTTAAAGACCAACGAATAACTGTTAACATTAACAAAGTTCCACACTTAACACCTGTAAAGTAATTGACATTGCATACAAAAACGTAACCTATTCAAACTTTTACCAAACATATCTCTAACATATTAACGTTCATTTTACATTGACACAGTAAATTTAACAGATTTATCAAACCTTGTTTTAACTTTGTTTATTCTCGTGCTATAAAGTATGCTAACGTAACCAAGTTTCCACATTAATAAAGCCAATCATACATAACCTGAAACTACGAAATATGATGTACAATCGACAAACCTATACACCCTTATCGTGCGATAACCATAACATTATACAAACTTCTGCAACTTAACAACATAAAGTACCCTACACATGTGCAAACGAACGTAATTCACACTTTTTCAACATATCTTCTAACATATCAATGCCTAATTTTTTCATTTAACATCGAAATTAACAAAAAGTTTAGCATAACCTGTCTAATCATCATACTTACAAGGATATAATGCTAACGTAACAATGTTCTGAAATCAATTCGTAATATTTTAACAAAAAATTCATCATAACCTCGTCTAATATCATAATCCCCAGCGAATATTCGCAAACATAACATATTTTTAACAAACATAACAAAAATAACAAATTTTATCCTGCATTATAAATCAGTTCTTTGAATAAATATCCGTAAACCGTAATATGTTTAGCTGATTTAAGCAGTTAATTAGTAATTCAGTTAAATAAACACCTATCCAGCAGTCCTACCCATCCCATCCGCCTTGTGATGTATTGAACTATTATTTCAAGTCATATTTCGAGTATCATTTTTGGATAACATAACATAAAAATTAAGTTTCTTTATACTGACCTAACGAATATATTGCTTAAACCAACAAAGTTTTCAGCATCATAATAGCACATATCATAACCGTAACTTAAGAATTAGTAATGTACATAATGCAAACCTACATACCTCGCGTATGAAATCAAGCTAACATCCTGCAAATTCCCCTACTTATCAAAGGTTATAGTAGCTAACAGGTCATACAATACTCGATATGTTCCCGCTTTTCGCGCATATCAGCACAGGTAAAGCCGTATCTAAAAAAAACTTAACAAGTGACCAATCTATCAAAGATACAACATCTTGAACTATGAATTGACACTACCTTCTTCAAAGTGTCACTCGTTTCGAGTATACCATCATTTGACCTATGAATATATCGCTAGACTTAGCTAAATCCCTAGTGCAATAAAACCCTAATACAATTAACTCAAACCAAAACTTACCTAGACTCACGTTTCTAACACAACATCGTCAGTTAACAACAGTAATATCTTACAAAAATCATCATTTCTCTAACAAAATCAGTGTTATTTTTCACATTGTCTGTAAATCTAAACTTACGCAACTGACGAAAAAACAAATTTTCATTAACCAAGAGTAATCGTAATCAGAAACACATTACCTTCCAGAGCAAACCCCAGGGGGATGCCCCCTTGAAAGGGTGTGAATCCTGCGAGGGGGATCACCCGAAGGGGTGTAAGCGGGCTTTAACCCCTCCGAAGGAGGGGTAAGGCCTAAGCCTTCGGGCTGAGGCCCCAAGCCCGCTTAACCCCTGTATAGCCTTGCAGGTCCACTCCAGTCAGCTCAGTCGTTTCCCTTTTCTTATTTCCACCCATGTTTTCCACCTGTCCACCACGACCATCAACTGTTCCCAAATAATCAATGTGCCTCATGTAATTTCCAGGTCCATCTAGATGTCCTCCACCCGAGTTTTCACAACCTCTGGCAAACTATTTAAGAATCTCTCAAACAATAGGCATATTTTTAATATTGTTACCGGGAAAGGCTCTTTGCTCCAGACACAGTATATCTGGCAAAGGCAAAGAGGGGGATGGCTTCTCCCTCTTGCATGGTGGCATAGATGAACTTAGGTCTCCATACTTAATTCCCTATTATATTCCTCCCTATATCAATGTAAAAGTTGGGTTTTTACCAAGTCATATTCAGATGATGATGTAGCGACGATATACGCCTCCAGTGCAGTCCCTTGGAGGCGATTTGCTAACAAGGGAACTCTTCTTTCCATCGATCCGAGATATTGCGCTTTACAATAGGCCTCATCTTTCAAAGAATTGAACCAATGTTTCCCCTGTGTCAACTCAATATTTCCCTGGGGGAAGAATCACTTTCTTGGGTTTTCTATTGATGGTCAAGGCCTTGAGTATGGTTTACATATTCTCCATTAATTGGTTATTCTGTCGCATCACATTCTGTTTGGTTTTAGACTGCTGCAGTAGCACCTGCAGAATCTGTAGTTAATGTCATTGGATTCAGAATCGTAATTAGATTTTCATTTGCAGGATCGGAATATGAAATATTGGATTGTGAATGTGCTCATTCTGGGGATTCTCCTTTATATTTGAATGCTTCTCCTCCTCCAACAATGCATTCATGCCATCTGGCATTCTGGCACTGAGGAACAAACCACAACACAACACACACACCACACCAGCAACTCAAGTAAAAGAAAAGAATGTGCAAACCCTGATAACACAAAAAATAGTGTCAGAACATTCAGCAGCAGAACAAGCCAACCTCAAGGGACAGCTATGCTCTGCTACCACTTGTTATATATTTTTAACATAAGATAAGAAAAGGGTCTCCCCATAAACTTTGGAGGAGTCCCTCTTCGTCCTCTAAGAAGGCTCCTGCCCTTTCAAAAGACTCTGGTGATTCGAGCATCCGCAGTAACTTCTTTGAATTTGAACAACAACAGAGCAGTGGAAGAAACAGTTGGCAGAGCGGTCATCCTCTCTAGAAAAGCAATGAATGGCTACTAAGTGAAGCTGCACACTTCTTCTGGAGGAAGAAATAGAGAAGCTATGTCTATTAAGGAAGATACACTTTTTGATATGTACATTTCTCCATCCTGTTTAAAAAAGGTACCACAAAGTACAACCCTTTGAATTCTTTTTAACGACCTACCAAACCACGGAGGCTGACAACAAGCAAAGGATTACTATTAATGCAGATTTATTAGATATGAAATTATTTTTTTATTTATGAAATATATACAGTATAGTCAGTTTACCTGGGAAAACCCTATTCAAAAACTTGTCGTGAGAAAACCCACCCCTGTAATTCACTCTGTATGAGAGATTGACGCAAAATAAGTATGTCACCATGTATTGACATGTTTTTTAAGTGAAAATATGCATTATCATCATTTCATACTAGATTTATTGAATTTTGGGAATTTTTTGAAATTTTTTGAAAATTTGGAAAATTTGAGCCATATATTTTCAGAAATTGTCGGATGTTTTCAGCATAAATCACATGAAGACCAGTGGCAAATATAGGAATATTAAAGATTCTTTATGTATAAACCACTGCTTTATCAATTTAGCAGAACAATTTTGGTGAATTTTTATGCAACCATTTACACACATATACCCACCAAAGTGAGTATACGAAAGAAACCAATGGTGTACACGAAAAAACAATTTTTGCAATTTTCTCTCAAAATGAGTGGAATTTCTGCC